>JAMWET010001012.1:62500-95000 GCA_024036415.1 Prochilodus magdalenae
GTGTAGTAAGTATAGTGTAGTATGTATTGTGTAGTGTAGTATGTGTAGTGTAGTAGTGTAGTATGTATAGTGTAGTGTAGTATATATAGTGTAGTAATATATAGTGTAGTGTAGAATGTATTGTGTAGTGTAGTATGTGTAGTGTAGTAGTGTAGTATGTATAGTGTAGTAATAAATAGTGTAGTGTGGAATGTACTGTGTAGCGTGGTATGTATAGTGTAGTATAGTATGTATAGTGTAGTAATATATAGTGTAGTGTAGAATGTGTTGTGTAGTGTGGTATGTATAGTGTAGTATAGTTTGTATAGTGTAGTAATATATAGTGTAGTGTAGAATGTGTTGTGTAGTGTGGTATGTATAGTGTAGTATAGTTTGTATAGTGTAGTAATATATAGTGTAATGTAGAATGTGTCGTGTAGTGTAGAATGTATTGTGTAGTGTAGTAGTGTAGTATGTATAGTGTAGTAATATATAGTGTAGTGTAGAATGTGTCGTGTAGTGTAGAATGTATTGTGTAGTGCAGTAGTGTAGTATGTATAGTGTAGTAATATATAGTGTATTGTAGAATGTATTGTGTTGTGTAGTGTGTAGTGTAGTATATATATAATGTAGTGTAACATAGTATGTATAATGTAATAGAATCATGCGCGGCTTTGGACACAGCCCATGATCTATATGATGTTTAAAATGACGTAATGATGTAATGATGCTGCTGTAATGATGAGACCGTATAGCCTCTTACAGTGTTACTGATTTATTTGTGTTGTTTTAACTTTAATTGTTATTTATCAAGTGCTTGTGAACACAAAAATATATTCAGTTGTAGAATTTGTTTTGCACAAACATGAGCATATAGCAGTCCGTCAACAGTACATGGGTTTCGGTGTAAATCAGTAAGGTCAATATATTTTAGATAAATGAAAATAGCATTATAGCACAATATTGTGATATTCGCTTAGCAGCTTGTTAGCTAGCTAGCATTCTTGCCGGACTCTAGCCGGACTGGTCAGCTGTGTTCCTCCGCCTGAGCAGTAAAATAGTCCCAGGTGAGGATTTTGTACACTCAGTACTCATTTATTAAGCCTCATCATACGATACAAATAAAAACAAATATATTGGACGATATTATATTGTATTTTTACAGCTCTAAAAATGGATTTTAACTTTCTTGTTCTGTGTCCGGCGGAGGTTTACACATTAGTATGTCGTTTTGCGCCAGATTTCAATTTCCGGTGTTTTGTAAACAGTTCATTTCTTTACAAAATGCTCTTAAAAACGGATTAAATAATAGTTTTATTTATTTATTTATTTATTTTTGCATAATCTTTGCCTTTAATAGGAGGGCCATCAGCACAGAAGGCGGAGTGAGGGAGGAGTTTGGAGTCAGGAGAGTTTTTTTCGTCTCGTCTTTCTCCAGTTTGTCAGGGAGTTTGCAGAGGAATGCGGTTGGTTATGTTTTCATCCTTCCATGAAGGTAAGTTAAGATTTTTTTAAATTATGGGGCTTTTTAATCATCTAAACCGGGCTGTAGTCTACCGAACCGCCACCTGTAACCTCCAGGAACCGTGACTGCTGTTTTAAGTAGGCTGATATATCCAGTAAATGACTTTACGCGCAGTGTGAGGGGGCAGTTGGCGTCTCGCGCTCCGTTCCACCTTAACCGCACTTAGCTGCTGCACCATTTAAGGCGGAACGACGAATTCCAGAGAGAGACCAGTTTCGGGCTCGTCCGTCACACGACTGTAGGTGGGTTACTCAGTAAAGTAAGCTGTAGAGGTGGTCCCGGTTCGGAGAAGTGATGATTAATCGGCCCTGGGCAGTGTCTTTGTTGCTCTTGTGAGTTACTGTCTGCTCCAGGCTCTTTGAGTTCCGCACCGAAAGCTCATCATGCAGCTGTTTGTCAAACTGTCTGCCTCCCAGCGGCTCCCTCTGCCTGCCCTGCACACACATGAGCTCACCTAGCCTGGTTCACTTGTGTACATCATATACACATCGGCAAACTGTATGATTTAGGGGTGCGACTAAATTAATCGACTAAAATCGATGACCACGTTAGTTGGCTACTGAATTAATAGTCGAATACTCGGTGACGTCATTTCCTCGATTAAAGTAAAGACCTGGGGCTGTAGAATTGGGTTGCACCAGTGTGTATAGACAGACTGAATATATATATTTATATATTTGTTTATAAATATATACATTTAAATTTACTTTAAAATACTTTATTTTTTATTGCTGCTGCTTTTGCACATTTTTTGTTTAAAACTTTGACAGGATATTTTTTATTAGCAGGAAAGTTCTTCGATAGTTAGGCCGTCCGGATCGGTTTAAATATTTAATCTAAATTAAAAACACACCACTTTTTAACTTAACTTTTATTTGGCCAAATGTAGTATTTATAATCTTAGTGTTAAGTTGTATGTGCTGTACTGTATTTATTGACTCAAATAACTAATAATTTCATTTTCTCTTTTTATTATTTTTGTATTTTGTTTTAAACTTTTGGTTTAAGTAAAACTTGATTAATAATAATAATATATCAAAATTGATATTTGGGATGTACTCTGCGTACAAAACCCTGCTATATAAATACATAAATCTTATTTATTATTATTATTATTTACATTTTTTAAAATTATTAAATGTACTGTTTTTTGGACTACTGTGTAATGTAGATTTCTAGTTTACAGTATGTACCTCATCCATGTAATACATGTTATATGGCTATATGATTGAAATGCACTGAATTATATTTATAATATACTTCTATATATAATTATGGTCTCTTTGTAATGAAACATGCAGCTGGTCAGTCTTTCTCAAGTACTGACAATAGTCACAATATGCCCAGAGAACTTTATTGTGATCTAATTTGTCACAATAACAATAAAAATATTGTCATATCGCACATCCATACATCAGACTAGCATTTAAGATATAGATAACCTGTTGCTGTGCAACTAACATGAAATCAAATGAAGTAATACATGGAAAATAAGAGTCTAGAGGTGGACGATATGGCGATATATCACGATATTCAGTAAACCTTTCTCAGCATAACATCTGCATGACTCATTACAAAGGGAGCATAACTAGGTGAATTTAGAGATGCACATTTAAACACAAGGCTGGCAAACGGCACATCTACCGTTTAGGTTTTTGTCCAATCTGAATTGCAGTTTTATGATTAGTGTGGTTATAGTCATTGTGACTTATGACTCATTGTGCTTAAAAGAAAATGGCCTCTTATTTAACTGGGTGATGTGACAAAATGATCATTTCTCAATATTTATGCAATAAGCACTGGGATGTTATGAAACACAGACACAGTGTAGTAGAAACTGACATCAAAAATGGATTTATCATTCAAATTAGCTGCAACAATATTAAGATGTACTGATATTGCTAATTAGAGCTGAGTCTTTATTGTGATCTGAATTTTTTTAATATGCCGTGATTTTTTTTTCTCTTCAGCTACTAATGATGCATAGCTTTCTCTTTTTGTCATTACAGAGCTGACAGATGCATCCCAGGACAAACGGCGGGGGGAGTTTCTGACCCCTAAATGTGTTTCTTCACTGTGACTCATCCATTACTAAGAGAATGTCTTCCATAGACCCCTATCAGTACATCATAGTAAGTCCACACCTTGTTCATGTGCTCTTGTCATCACTGTAACTGCATCACGGAGTCTTATTTCACTGGAAAGGTTTATTTGAGATTAAATGGCATCTGGCCAGACTCTGTAGTCTAATGCTTATTTGCATTGCATCTGATTATTTCTTTGGAGTGCATTAACATCAGCCAGCGCTGCGGGACCTTACACAGCGTCACTGTTTCCTATGAAATCGGGAATAAAATTCCTGGGATTAGTTTGCATGTGAAAATCCCTGATGGTCATTCGTAGTAATTTACTTCTTTGGTGGAGAGAGATGCTTCAGGGTGCTGGTCTAAGTATCTATATTCTTACATATAGTAATAATGATCATTTCCCATATAATATATACAGTCATATAATAGACGTATATAGGACCATACATGTACTGTACCTTATATGACCGAATATAATTCACAAGGGAAATTAGATTTTTTACATATAGTAAATAAGTAGGTGCTTACATGCTTCTGATAAATTTGGAATATGGTATGTATGTATGGATATACACTTCCTTTATGTCACTGTATATAACACACATGGGAAATATTATTACTGCTTATTAAGTAAGTATATAAGTCCATGCATACGTGCCATACACACATGCCATATTCCATATTTACTAAATGCATGTAAGTACCTAGATACTGTCTTCATACAACTGTATATAATACAATGGGAAATATTATTACTGTATATAATATGTATAGGGCTTACATGTATTGAATAAATATGGAATATGGCACGTATGTATGGACCTATACACTTCCTTTATATCACTGTATATAACACACATGGGAAAAATTAGGTATATACATGGTAAGTGTGTAGATCCATACATACTGTATGTGCCATATTCCATACACATTAAGTGCATGTAAGTACCTAAATACTTACCAGTAATAGTTTTTACTATGTATATTATATACAATCATATTCAAAGGTTTAAAGACCGTTAATCAAATTAAATAAAGAGTGAATGTAAAATTAAGCAAGTAAATAGGGGCTTACATGCGTCTTATATATATGGAAAATTGAATGTATCTTTGGACCTATATATTCACTTACTAAGACTGTATACATCACACATTGGAAATATCATTACTGCATATAAAGTAAGTATATACGTCCATGCATACGTGCCAAACACACAAGCCATATTCCATATTTATTAGATGCATCTAAGTACCTATATACTTTCTTTATATGACTGTATATAATAAACATGGGTATAGTAAGTATAGGGACTTACATGGCACATATGTATGGATCTATACACTTCCTTTATTTGATTGCATACATTACACGTGGGAAATTCTATTACTGCATATAAAGTAAATATATAGATCCATACATAACGTACATGCCATATTCCATATTTATTAGATGTATGTAAGTACCTACATACTGGCTTTTTGTAGTGATAATATTTCCCATTTGTATTATATACATTCATATGCAAAGGTTTTAAGACCCTTAATGCAAAAAAAGGTGATGTACAGACCTATATGCATTCCTTTATATGGCTGTATATAATATGCATGGAAAACATTATTACGGCATGTGAAATAATTCCATATGTCCATACATAGGTGCATATTCCTTACCTTATATGCCTGTGTATAATACACAGGGGGAATATCAGTACTGCATATAAAGATGCATATATCAGTGCTTACATGCATCTAATAAATCTGGAATATAGCATGTATGTATGGACCTATATACTTTTTATATATGACTGTATATAATACACATGGGGAAATATTATCACTGCATATAATGTAAGTAAATATGTCCGATGTGCCATACATATGTGCCATATTTCATATTTATTAGATGCATCTAGGTACCTATATACTTTATATGACTGTATATAATACACATTATATTATATTATATTATATTATATTATATTATATTATATTATATTATATTATATTATACACAAATATTATTACTGCATATAATTTAAGTATATAGGTGCTTACATGCATCTAATAAATATGGAATAAGGAATATGTAAAAATACTATAGAATGCAATAAATACAATAAAGAATAAGAACCAGAAAATAAGTGCTTATATGGTGAATGACCTATATGTTAATGCATATAATAAATAGTAATAAGTCTTCTATGCCCTGTATATACATATATACTAGTTTAGGCTCTGATTTTTGAGGCCACGGTTCAGTGGACACGTCACAGGTGAATAAGGAAAAACAGGTAACAGGTTTCTGGGCTCTATTAGCGCAGCAACACTCAACACTCAGGAAGTAAACACCAAATAACATGGTAGATTAACTCCACCTAAATTAACATGGTGAGAGATCAGCGGGCTGCACCCACAGTAGTGGGTTAGGGTTGACCAGTCTGGGGGTGGGGGGGTTAGATGACCCACGGGACGAGACACTGATATCACAGTTGCAGTTTCTGCCTCAGAACCGCTATACCCCTAGCATATACTGTAGATGATGCTCATATGTAGTGATAGAACCCTGTGTCTCATATGCATTATACATATATTCATGGTATTTATATTTTTGAGGACTTACCTGTTGTAACGATACGCCCCATATGTAATATAGACGTGTAAAGACCCATCTGTAATTATAATGCAGTAATAAAGTATTACATAGCTGCTTATATGCAGTCTTAATATTAGCCCAGTCTTTTCCAAAGCCTTAAATCTGTGTCTAGCTTTAGTCTCAGGGAGGAAAGAGAAACTAGGCTTTGTCGTTTTCCTGTTTTAATCGTGCTGGTTTCTGTTTTGTATGAGGTTCATGGGGTTCCAGTGTAAACCCATAGTAATGCTAATGTCTCTTACATCAGGTTTCTGCTATTACAGACGTCTGTTATCATCTGTTCATCCTCAGTATGATTGTTTTGGGTTGCCAGGTAGAGCACCAGTATTCTCATAAGTTCAGAGTGACCGTGGTGAGAGCAGAAAATGTCACCAAAGGAGCACTCGGGGACCTGCGTGAGTGCACCCTTCCGTGTTCTGTCAAGTTCATATGTTACAGACCTGTAAATAGCGACGCGTGACTCGACATGCTTTATGTGCCCGTGTGCAGTGGACACGCCGGACCCGTACGTGGAGCTCTCGATTGCAACAGCGCCAGAGTCGAGAAAACGGACACGGCACATAGACAACGACATCAACCCAAAATGGAACGAAGCGTTCGACTTCCTGCTGGACCCCAAGCAGGACAATGTGCTGGAGGTGAGGAGTGCACGCTCTAGAGCAGCATACGCCCAGAAACAGGGGCTTCTCCCGGGATCTGACAGGGTCGACTTTTAGGAGACTTTTGGCACTTATATTGATTTTCAGAAGCTCAGAAATTCATACTACCAGTAATGTTGGTGGATGTAGCTCCATTAGCTAAAGTTGAAGGGAAATTCCATCATGCTTTTTCACCATTCCTTCATCCCATTTTTAAAAACTGAGATAAAAGAGAGTAAACACAGTCATTCAGAGTGGTTTGGTATGAAGTGCCACGTTCTAGAGAAGTTTGCTAACTGTCTGTGGTGGTGAACCCAGATGTTCCCCTTCAGAAGCCTCCCTCACGGAAAGTTATTGCGTGAGGTGGTTATGAGTATGCTGCCTGACGTCTGAGACACTGACTGTCAAGTCACTACAGTATGGAATTGTATGGCAGTATGTAATGTAAGTTCATCGTGTGTATCACTTGCTATGTAGTCTGTAACACCTTCTCACCGTTTCTCACCTTTTCAGATGACATTAATGGATGCTAACTATGTGATGGATGAAACGCTGGGCACGGCTACATATCCCATCAACAAACTCAAAATAGGGCATCCGGAAACTATAGCGATGTCTATTGGCAAGGTAAGCTGGAGGGCATTCAGAACACCAAGTCTGAACTACTGAATGTGGTGAGAGGTGGGTGGCTGATATAAGGTTCTACATGACCTAGACTTCCTTTTGGCAAGAAACATGTTCTGGCAAAGCAGCTAGGTTTAAGGGAAGTTGAGTATATTCGGTTTTGTGGTGAGCATCTTCACTCTCAGCCTGCATTCTGCATACACTGCAAGACAACCAGCAGAATAATACAGTATAGTATGAGAAATATATTGCTCTGTGCCATAGTGAAGTCAGCTGCTGGCAGGGCAGTGTTTTTACTGCACTGATGTTCTTATTAGCAATTACAGCAATCAGCAGTTTGCTACATGACGGCACAGAACAACCTGTCCTAAAATCTTCAGTAATAGCTGCAGCAGTAAACAAAGGATTAAAAGATCCGTCTGTGGTTTAACAGCTACCGCTGTGCCCTGGTCTGCTCCTAGGCACAGCAGGATACTTCGCCATTCATTATCACGCTCATCAATGAGCTCTGTGTACTTTAGGCTTCACAGTGGAGACCGGCTTCAACTCCGGTGAATAGACAAGAGCAGAAAGAGGGTTCGTGGGCGTGCATAGTGCATACGCCGTGTTTATAAGCTTGAGTCCTAACTCCTAACATTTGACTGTTAACACTGAGACACTCCTTCCACACTCTCGACAGTAGCTTGCTAGACACTTGTATCGCTCCTGCAGAACAAGCTGCTGCTGCTGATAATGGCCAGTGAGCAATTAGAGAACGCCAGTGCCGTGCGTTTGGGATAGATGAGGCCAGTCTGTTACGGTAATGGAGAACATTGTGAGTGAGTGAAATTCCGGACAAGCCTATGAACACCCTCAGGTGTACGGTTGTATGCAAAAGTTTGGGCGCCTCTGGTCAAATGAGGTCAAAACTTTCTAATCTGTTTTTTTTTATTATTATTATTCAAAGATCCACTAAATAAGTTTTGGTGAAAATGTGCAATTGCATGTGCCATTACCTTTATGACTTTTAGCAGGCTCTCTTGTTCAGAGCGACTTTCAACCTGCTTTGTGTTCCAGCAGAGAAAGTTTCCTAGCTAGTACAAGAAGGTTAGACTCTAAAACGCTTTGAGCTCAGACGGTGCACAACCTAGAGCCAGAGCTGATACCCAGAATCCAGAGTTAAGTAGCAGAAGTGCTCTACCTAGCAATCCCAAGCCAGCACTCATACCTAGAGAGAAGAAAGGTTAAGCTCAGTATGAGTGTAAAAACATAGAAGGCATTTTAAGATAGACATCTATTAGTCTTTACTCACTTAAGTGCTTTACAAAGAGCTGGGTCTTCAGTCTTCATTCGAAGACCGCATAGAGTCTGCTGTTTGGACACCCATATCTGGGTGCCAGGACAGAGAGGAGTCTGGATGCTTGTCTCTCCCAGACTCTTCCAATTGGCCATTTTCTTGAGTTGGAAGAGAAACTTGGTGAAGGTGTGTCTTCTAAGAGAGAATTGCCTGATACCGTTATCATAACTTTATCAGTATAACGCTGATTTGCAGACCTCTCGAGACCCAAACCTGGAACCGGACCGCCTTTTTGAGTCCCTGCATGTGACCTTGATAAGTAAAGACGCATAACATGGTGTGAAAAGCTCCTGGCCTGACGTAACTCACTTTTAAATGACTTTGTCTGGCTTTACAGGGAAGCAGGCAGCTGTTTTTATTCTCCTGCTTGCATAAAACATGGCCTAAGAAACACGTGTTGTTTGGCTCCCACAGCTCAGAGTAAGATGCTGCCTTCCAAAAAACATAAAATGCAAATACTGTGTCTCCAAAAACATTTAGCTTGGCATCGCCTTCTGGTATTTGTTCATTGTGTAAACCTTGTAGCCCCAGGATAAAACCAAAGGAACTCACTATAGACACTGAGCATGTTTTGACTGATAGATTGAGGGTAGGGTTATAAAGGGAGCCAGTACGGTCGCCCCATATTGACCTAATATGGGTTAGTCCCAGGGTATGGAGAACTGCTGAGAGATGATTGGCCCAGCCAGCTCCATGGTAGTCCGGAAGTGGGAGGGAGGCCGGAGGGAGGTACAGGATTCTGCTGGTTAGAGTTGTAGAACCTGCAACATTCAAAACTTTCTGACGTTAAACTCTTAATGTAAAATTGTCATGATGGTCAGCATTATGTAGACCATGCCATTCACTGACTATGTGGATTAGGACTGGGACATATGACAATATGCTGTATGTTGTTATCGTGAGGAATTATGATTAGGATACAGTGCAGTATGCTTTTTCAAAACATACGTAGACGTCATCAGTACCTGTGTAGTGATCAGCTGCATGTTTCTTTATGGAGAGAGCCAAATTAGTGGATTTACTGCAACACAGTATGTACAACTACTGAATAAACGTCAAGGTATCGTTTTATAGTATTGGTAAACATGTATCGCCCACCTCTAGCATGGATTCCTTTATATCAGAGAAACATAAAGAGAGCTGTATGCTCGGATATGTGAACACAGAAGTGTGATTCGCTGGTGAAATCCAGGTATTGAGCTCTGCAGGGCCTTTCCTTGGGTTTTCCCAATTAGATAATGAGCAGCTGGGATTCAAGGCCACATGAAGTTCCATGGAGCTAGAGAAACATGCTGTATGCATAGCTGGACATGCTGCATCTGAGTTTACACTACATTTATGGCATGTGGCTGACATAGGGAGGCCTATGTAGTGTTAGGAGTCTTGCCCAAGGTCTCTTATTGGTGTAACACAGCATAGTCACCCAGACCAGGATTTAAACCCCAGTCTCCCACATGGGACGGTAGCTTCCTAGTGGTGTTAACTGCTGTGCCACACCAACCATAAACCTCTAAACTTCTAAAATCTTTTTTTCTCCTTCTGAAGTCACGTTAGTGGCTGTGTTTACTCTTTATCATCGGAACGAAAGTTTGTTTCCTGTAGCTGATAACGTATTTACACTCACTTACAAAGCAGTCATTTGGCTGGATGTGTTTAAACGTTTGCATACGGCTGCAACTTGAGACACTTCGGGGCGTACGGTGTGAAACGGTCCAGACCAAATGAAAAGAAAGTCATAGCAAATTAACACTGTGGTACAAACAGGGTGTGAAAACAGACTCTGAGGAAGCCATTAAGGCCTAACACGCACTAATAACAGTTTTGAAGAAATGGCTCAGCTAAGACCCAATCGCATTTCACCCCTTGACCCTAACACTTAGCCCTACCCCTCCGTTTCGCGAGTTCACGTCTAGGGGTGGGGTTGTCCTGATAGTTGTTAAGATGGAGAGGCAAGACGACTGTACAAGTGACCAAAGAGACCCATAAATATACACGTTATCTCTGTTAAAAAGCCACAGTACTCTAAGATGACCACTGTGATAGCACTTTATGGTCACTTTCTTCATAACACTCGTAAAAATCAACAGTACGTTGGAGTCTCGGTTGCTAAATGGTGCAGCTGTTACTCTCTGGTTCCTGGGGTTGCTGCAGCATTTAAGGTGGAACGGGGAAATTCGATCTTGAAGCTGGCGAATAAAAAGCTAAGTTCCGCTTCATATCACCGAAGAATACTTGGGGGGTGATGATAAATAATGGTCATCCGCCTCTTTGAAGGCGCGCTAGCAGCCTGGTAATGAAGTCAAGTAGTTTTCCGCCGTGTTTGCTAACAGAACGTGCCAGAGATCTCGGCATGGAGGCGTAGATGGCCCTAATGGTGTCCTGTGGTAATCCATCCCATGCAGCTTGAATATCTTGTTGTTGATCACGGTGACTCCACACTTGGATTCGTTGGGCGTCTCCACCAAGCGGAAGCGGGACTCCTAACTGAAGATGACCCGCTGCCATTCTAAGTCACTCCATGACAGTCTGGTACGACACCACTGCAGTCTTGGGCGACGTTGGCGTGGTGCTTCATGCAGGCGTCTGCCAATAGTGCTGGCACTAACAGGATGACTCATGGAGGCATCACTGCTCGCTGAATGTCCGCAATCATGGCTGTTGAGTCAGTCAGGTAAAGCGATAAGGCCCATCCTTACTTACGTCACATGTGCGGCCGTGCATGAAACTTGAATCATTTGCACGTCTCACAATGTCAAACCCACCCACCAAGTTTCATTCCTGTCTGTTGATTCCTTCCGGGTGCAACTACATACTCCAGTATGAGACCAAAGAAACAAACACCAGACAGTGAACATGTTTTGATTAATAAATCGACAGTTAATGTTTATATTTTTGATTTAGACTTTTGATAAACCATTTCTTCTACTATAAACTACAAATTCCAGCCCATTACTTTTGTTGTGAGGCCAGAAGAACCAATAGGGACGAGCCTAGGTTCAGAAAGGCAGCCTCCAACCGGCCTTATAATGCCTTCCTGTGTGTTAAGCTCGGTGTATCAGTTTATAGCTTTGTGAAGAGCTGTTGGAAGATTAAGTGGCCCAGCCACCTCCATATTAGTCCAGAATAGCTGGGAGGCCTGGAAAGTGATATTTTGTCTTTCTACTCTGAGGGAGGTATAGGATTCTGCTGTGTTGTGGACCTGAGCAACTTGCCGAGTTCCCAACAGTAGAGGCCAGCACAGATAAACTAGGGCCACTGCTGGAGAGGCGTTGAAGAGAGGGGAGCGTTAGAGTGCTCTTTGTAAAGAAGACCTTTATTGAGGCCAAGCTGTGCAGTCTTTGTGTGCGGTATAAGGCAGATATTCCATAAGAGTGCCGTTTGGAGAATAACATGGGTGGCTGTGGGAATGCCGGAGGACAGCTGGCCCTGGGTTAAAATCACAGTGTTACTCATTTTTACACCTCAAAAATAAACAATGAGGGTTATTGAGTTAAGGCCGTGTTTACATAAGGCCGTTAAATGTCCAAGAGGTCAACGTCAGCAGGTCCGGGAGTTCAGTCCTGGCTCCGTCTGTTTGCATTGCATCCCAGGCACTTAATTCATAGGCCGTATGGGGTAAGTAATGCTGGATGGAAGAGGGTAATTGAAATTCTGTATATTGTTAATTGAGATGTTTACTAATTAAATCTATCGGTCTAAATAAGCGAACCAGTCCTCTACAGTGAACACACATCTGCATACTTCGTACTTTAGATACTTCAGTGAATAAGAAGAACGTGTGCCTGTCAAGCCTTGTGCCCACTGTAGCCTCAGCTTGCTGTTCTTGCCTGACGGAAGTGGAACCCAGTGTGGTGTTCTTGCTTTGCAGCCACCTCAAGGCTGGACGTGGTGTGCACTCTGAGGCGCTTTCTTGCTCAACACAGTTGTACCAAGTGGTTGTACAGTACCAGTTTGGTTATTCTCCAGGTGACCTCAAACATCAACAAAGCCATACCCTCTGCAGAACTGCTGCTCACCGGACGTTATTCTTTTATGCATCGATCTCAGTGAAGTCTGGAGACTGCTGGCCGTGAAAACCCCAGGGGATCAGCAGTTAGAACTCCTTAACCAGACCAGCCTGGCATTACCAATCATACCCTGCTCAAAATGACAGGTCATATTTTTCCTCATTCTGATGGTTGGTGTGAACGTTACCTGAAGCTGCTGCTCTATATCTCCATGAGTGTCTGCACTGCACTGGAACAGAACTGGAACCCAATACCAAGGATTACTAGTCACCCGTGACTGAAATGTGTCTAGCAGCATGATGTAACACCTTCACAAGCACCAACAACAGCTGTGATTGGTTTTGGAATGGACTGGACGTAGTCTGGTGTCTGGATGTAGGCCACATCATTGTTCAGTCACTCCTGCATCAAGGAATTGCTCAGTTGGGCCGGATTCGGTGGATGCCTTCCCTGGCATCTTACTGGCTGTTCCAGGTAGCCCTACAGTTTTCCAAGACGATTCAAATCTGAGGGTTTTCCAGGCCAGTCCAGATGTGCTCCTGAACGTTCATCATGCCAGTCAGTCACATTTGCTGCCCTGTGATAAAGGAACTGTCATTATGGGATACAGGGATAGGAACGTCGTGTTCCTCGGTAAGATAATGAGCTAACGGTAAAACCTGGTCGTCCAGTGGTTCAGTGTAGGCACCGTGGTTCACATTTACTGTCACCTCAACCAAAGTGGTGTCCTGGGTATCGCCGTATCGCGTGTGTTCCGTTATGGCCTAGCGATAACGGGGGGCACGTTGGCGCAGTGCGTTGCTGCACAGCAAGGCTGTGGGTCTGGGGTTGATTCCCGGCTGGGCCATCCAGGGGGTCCTTTCTGTGTGGAGTTTGCTTGTTCCTTTCACAATCCGAAGACATGCGGTCAGGAGAACTGGAGATGCACAGTTGCCCCCTAGGTGTGAGTGTGTTTGTGACGACCCGCACCCGGCTGAATGAATGGATGAATGAATGAATGGATACTGTAGTCTGTGGTTTTTGATGCAAAGTCGCTCCTGCTTCCTGTAATGATGTTCACACTGGCTTTATTACATAATATAATAATTCTGATGGTCCAACCTGTTCATTTCCCACCAGACCACCAAGGTGTACCTGGAGATGTTGCTGGAAGTGTGGTAAGCATGCCATATCACCTGTATCAAAAGGTTTTTGGAATCTGTGGTTTTGCAGTCACTGTCCTGTCATTAACGTCCGTCTGTTCTCGCCGTAGTTCATCCACTGACCTGCGCTTCAGCATGGCCTTGTGTGACCAGGAGAAGTGCTTCAGGCAGACACGCAGAGACCGGGTCATGCTGGGCATCAAGAAGCTTCTCAACATGGAGAACCCACGCTTCCTGCCAAGCGCACCAAAAGAGGTGGGCTTGAGTCGTGGACGAGCGGTTCTCTGACTGGAACCCGCTCCTGATGTTGGGTTCATTTGGGAAATGCAAGCGTGTCTGGATCTCGTCTCATTGCATCTATGTCCTGTCCTCAGGTCCCCACCATAGCCATCGTGGGCTCAGGAGGCGGTTTTCGGGCCATGGTCGGCTTTTCTGGGGTCATGAAGGCCTTGTACGAGTCTGGGGTGCTGGACTGTGCGACCTACGTGGCCGGACTGTCTGGATCTACATGGTCTGTTTATTGCTGTTTAGCTCCTGAACCACAAAGGAGGTTCAGGAGCTTTCTAAACCAGATGCTGACTGGTTTCCCCCAAAACTTCTTTCTTTCTCGCTCTCTCTCTTTCTTACTTTCTTTCTCTCTCTCTCTCTCTTTCTTTCTTTCTTTCTTTCCCTCTTCTTTCTTTCTTTCTCTCTTTCTTTCTTTCTTTCTTTCTTTCTTTCTTTTTTCTCTCTTTCTTTCTTACTTTCTTTCTTTCTTACTTTCTTTTTTCTCTTTCTTTCTTTCTTTCTTTTTTCTCTCTTTCTTTCTTTCTTTCTTACTTTCTTTCTTTCTTTCTTTCTTTCTTTCTTCTCTTTCTTTCTTTTCTTTCTTTCTTACTTTCTTTTCTCTCTTTCTTTCTTTCTTTCTTTCTTTTTTCTCTCTTTCTTTCTTTCTTTCTTACTTTCTTTCTTTCTTTCTTTCTTTTTTCTCTCTTTCTTTCTTACTTTCTTTCTTTCTTACTTTCTTTTTTCTCTTTCTTTCTTTCTTTTTTCTCTCTTTCTTTCTTTCTTACTTTCTTTTCTCTCTTTCTTTCTTTTTTCTCTCTTTCTTTCTTTCTTTCTTTTTCTCTCTTTCTTTCTTACTTTCTTTCTTTCTTACTTTCTTTTTTCTCTTTCTTTTTTCACTCTTTCTCTCTTTCTTTCTTTCTTTCTTTCTTTCTTTCTTTTCTCTCTTTCTTTCTTACTTTCTTTTCTCTCTTTCTTTCTTACTTTCTTCTCTCTCTTTCTTTCTTACATTCTTTTCTCTTTTTTTATTGCTGTTTATGTGTCTTGCAGTTTCCCACAAAGTGTTTTTCTTGTTTGCACAATAAACACAAAAGAACACACACACTAGGTTTGTATTAAAATGAACAGGGGGCCAAACAAGCTACTCTACTGAGGGCATGATGAAAACCATCAGCCTAAAGAACTGATTGAGCCTAAGCCTGAAGTATGAAGGGTAGAAAAGCTACTCTTCCAGCTATCGTAGCGAGAGCAGCTTTTGATGCTGAGCCAAACATAACTGAGAGGTTTTCATGCCGGTAAATGCAGATAGCGCTATCAGTGTTATTATTGCATGTAGCCCTGCAGCTCACTTCCTCTTTCTCACCACGGCTCTCAGTGCAGAGTTCACACAGTGACATTACATAATCCTCTCTTAGGACATATCAAACGGACACTGTTCCGAAGCCTCGGATATTATAACACCAGTTTTGTTTCGGGTGGACGTACGAGGTGGTTCTAATGTGACGCTCGTACTCCAGACTTTACCAGGTTGGATTCAGTAGTAGGAAGCTGTAAAACATCTGTTCCAGCTGTTTGTATACATCACTTCAGCGCACTGTAAACCAGGAGGCCGGTTTTAAACTCGAGCCCATCAGGAGCTTTCTAGACCAGATGCTGACTGGTTTCCCCCAAAACTTCTTTCTTTCTTTCTTTCTTTCTTTCTTTCTTTTTTTTTTCTTTCACTTTCTTTTCTTTCTTACTTTCTTTCTTTCTTTCTCTCTTTCTTACTTTCTTTCTCTCTCTCTCTTTCTTTCTTTCTTTCTTTCTTTCATTCTTTCTCTCTTACTTTCTCTCTTCTTTTTTCTTTCTTTCTTTCTTTCTTTCTTCTCTCTTCTTTTTTCTTTCTTTCTTTCTTCTCTCTTTCTTTCTTTCTTTCTCTCTTTCTTGCTTTCTTTCTCTCTCTCTTTCTTTCTTTCTTTCATTCTTTCTCTCTTACTTTCTCTCTTCTTTTTTCTTTCTTTCTTTCTTTCTTTCTTTTCCTCTTTCTTTCTCTTTCTCTCTTTCTTTCTTTCTTTCTTTCTTACTTTCTTTTTTCTCTTTCTTTCTTTCTTTTTCCTCTCTTTCTTTCTTACTTTCTTTCTTTCTTACTTTCTTCTCTCTCTTTCTTTCTTACTTTCTTTTCTCTCTTTCTTTCTTTCTTTATTTCTTACTTTCTTTTCTCTCTTTCTTTCTTACTTTCTTTCTTACATTCTTTTCTCTCTTTCTTTCCTTCTTTCTTTCTTTCTTTCTTTCTTTCTTTCTGTTTTAGTTTTTTCCTTTTTTTCTTTTTCCCGTTTCTTCCTTTCACTCATTTTTATATAACACTCATTTTTATAACACTTTCTTTATTCATTCCTTTTTTTTCTTGCCTAATTTTTTGTTCCTCATTATTTTTCATACTTTCTTCCTCATTCTTTCATTTATTCTTCTTTTTTTTCTTCTGTATTTCCTTTCGATCTTTTCTTTTTTGCTCTGTTTCCTCCTTTTGTCTTTCTGTCCTTTATTTGTTTCTCTTTTTCTTATCTTTTCTCTTATTTTCATGTAACATGCGAATCTTGTTAAAGTAAATAATTTATAATTTAAAAACGTATTATTATTCCCAAAAAAGCATTAGATGACAAATGAACATTCTTTTGCGCTTAGCTTTTCCATACAGTTTATGATACCTAATTATATGTTGTATAAACTAACACTGAATGAAACGACACCACCATGGCTAACAGTCCATCATATTATTATTATTATTATTATCATTATTGTTGTTGTTATTATTATTATCATTATTATTGTTGTTGTTGTTGTTATTATTGTTATTATTATTGTCATTAGTTGTATTATGTGCTGTCTGAATGTTTGTGCCTCTGCTTGCAGGTACATGTCCACTCTGTACTCTCACCCTGAGTTCCCAGCTAAAGGCCCCCGAGAGATAAATGAGGAGCTGATGAAGAGCGTGAGCAGCAGTCCTCTCAAGCTGCTGATGCCCCTGCACATCAAACGCTACATCAAATCTCTTTGGAAGAAGAAAGCAGGCGGACAGCCCGTCACCTTCACCGACATCTTCGGCATGCTGATTGGAGAAACGCTCATACCAGGGGTGAGAAGTGTGCATGCGTATACACCTACAGCTCTGCGCCGGAGCACATGGCTTAAACCATTATGCTTGGTAATGGACACGTTTGGACCATTAGGTACTGAAATAGCTAGTGGCAGTAACTGTAGAAAATGGCTAACAC
The DNA here is from genome assembly GCA_024036415.1 of Prochilodus magdalenae. Taxonomy (NCBI): domain Eukaryota; kingdom Metazoa; phylum Chordata; class Actinopteri; order Characiformes; family Prochilodontidae; genus Prochilodus; species Prochilodus magdalenae. The sequence goes on from JAMWET010001012.1 coordinate 80,004, forward strand.
AGACTGTGTATCAGAAGACTGCGTATCTGGGATACATATATTCAGTGTCCAAACCTGTATGCCCATTTGTACTGATTTATAAATTTCCTGTATCATTTAAACACAACACTTAATGATGGGGAGGCCAATAGAAAAGCTCCAGAATCACTTTGTATTACGATGAATGAAAAGTGAAGAGTGTTTTTGGCCTCTTCTGTAATGTGTGTGTTGCTTTGCCAGCGATGATATGCTGCAGGTCTGTAGACGGTGTTTGCGTGAAGGCTTTTTAAATACAAAGACTGCTTTGTACCCTGTTGGTCCGTGAACGGTGCACAAGATGCAAATGACATTGCGCAGGTACCTGGATACCATTCATGTGAATATGAAAGATATCATTAGAAAGAGATGCCGACCGCTGTATCCTGCTGCATTTGCATTTAGACTCTATTCTATTCGTTTGGGCAAAAACTAAGTGCGAACAAGTGTCTGCACATGGTGGTCCAGTTCGGTTTGATTCAGAAAGGTTTACTGTGTTTCTTCTTTTTTGTGCCCCAGAATGAGCAACATCAACAGCTCCATAAATCACACAGACGGTAATCATGAACCAGCGACTGCCTTAATAAATCTACAAGTGTTGCAGGTTGTGGCGCAGTGTGGGACTTAGTTCATGCGTTGCTGCGGAGCTGGAATGAACCATCGGTTAGAACAGGATTTATAGGCCCTGGAGGTTTGAGGTGAAGAGTGAAGTAAAGCTGCACCAGCTGGGAAGAGTTATAAAGAGGGTGGAGGGGTACTTCAGGATCTTTACTGCAGCTCTGCTGACATCTGTGCAGAGCTGTGTGGGTCTGTTTGGCTCTCTGGCTTTGTTCGGTATTGTAAGCTGGGTGCAGCTGGTCAAATCAGAGTCAGAGTGGAAAGGCCACTGAAGTTTTAAATGATTGTGACACTAACAAAACTGTATATACACTCATCTTCAAAAGAACAGCTGCACCCAGAAGAGATTGCGGTGCTGTTGGGAAGGAAGGTAAAGGTGACCAGGATCAATAACTGGTGATAAATTTAGACTGATATGATCAATATTTATTGAGCTACACATACAGAAGTCTGTCTCTCAGTATGGCGTCGGGCCGCCATGTTTGCTAACCCAACACGCCAGACGTCTCGGTATGGAGCTGTAGAGGTTCCTAATGGAGTCCTGTGATAATCCATCCCATGCAGCTTGAATATCCTCACACAGTTCCTGCAGATGGTGCGGTAGGGGTGGAGGTGGAGTGACACCGGGCCTTCTGGACGTGTGACAACAAACCGTTCATCTTGGTGCTGACCACGGTGCCTCCACACACGGATTCGTTCTCTACCTGTAAAAAGCAGGACTCACTACTGAAGATGACCCGCTGCCATTCTGAGTCACTCCATGACAGTCTGGTACGACACCACTGCAGTGTTTGGTGACGTGGTGTTAAGGCCAGCCGTCGTAACAGTCTACATGCATGTCGTCCTGCGAGGTGCAGTTGTCTTCATAACAGGATAACTCATGGAGGCAGCACTCCTCGCTGAATGTCTGCAGTCGTGGCTGTTGGGTCAGTCAGGTACTGAGATAAGGCACGTCTTTGCCTACGTCACATGCACGGCCAAGCCTGAAACTTGAATCATTCGCATGTCTCACAATGTCAAGCCTACCCACCAAGTTTCATTCCTGTCGGTCGATTCCTTCCAGGGGCAGCTATCTGGGCTAACTCTTTTAATGATGAGTGTTTATCAAGCATTATTAAAAAGGAACTCTACCAACTTTTAAAACTGTACAAAATTCAGTAGCAAGAGTTACAAGGTCATTCTGGGCAGTACGATGAGAAACGGTTGACTCTGGAGACTCAGGTTTCTTTAATGGTGGTGATGGGAATCAGGGGTCACCATGTCTACAACACAAGTATTGGCATTTGGTTCATTTTCCAAAACCACTAGTGAACCTACACAATCGACACGGGTCTTAAAGTTTCTACATAATCCGGATGATGGTGAAGTAGGGAGAAGCCTGAAACAGGGAACACTCTCCACCATGAATGCGTTTCATAATGTTACAGACATCAGGCAGTGTATTCATAACCATGTAACAGTGCTCTGTGAGGAGGAGCTTTTAGAGGTAGGCCTCTGGTTGCCATCGCCACTCTTGTAAACCAATCTGACGTGGTAAGTTTCTCTAGAACAGATCGTTCAGCACCAAACCACTCTGAATAAACTTGCTGTTCACATTTACACACGCATTTAATTAGTCAGAGATTTTGGAAAATCTGTGGAATATCATAACGGAGGTGAACAGTCAAGGCATTAGGAATAACCACGTTCTTGCCTTCGAGGGTTGGAGTCAGCACAGGATTTGGAAATCATAGCACATTCTCTGCTATTCTTTATTGTGACATTTATGAGTGAAGCGCAGGAGCAGGGAGGATCTGAGCTAGCCGAGCCTATTAATATAAACCAATGCACGGTGACGTCATCACATATCAGAAGACTTTTGGCTTTTATAGGATATGATATGATGAATCGTGTTTAATATAACCAGGGACATGAACTGAAGTCCATCTGGTCTGATATTATATTGGCTTTAAAGCAACACTGCATTCAGTGAGGCTGTCAGGGAATTTCAGGAGTTATATTTTGTCATTTTGACGTTTCATATTGTAGGCCGAGATGTTAAATCACGTATAGAGCTCACTGGCTCAAAAGCAAATGTATGCGAAACATCAACTTAAATACACAGTCTTAGCAAGAAAAATATATTTTTGGTCTTTTACAATAGCAGGACATGTTCTTCCTGCTCCATTGTATGGCCAAAAGAATGTGGACACCCCTCCTAATTACTGACAATAGGTATTACAGACACACCCATGGCTAACACCCATGCAGCCTCCAAAGACAAACATTAGAAGCAGAATGGTTCGTTTTGAAGAGCTTAGGGACTTTAAACATGTGGTAGGAGGTGACGTTTCTACCCTGCTAGATCCGCCACAGTTAACTGTAAGTGCTACTGTTGTGAAATGAAGATGTTTAGAAGCAACACCAGCTACACCACAAAGCGGTAGATGCTGCAAGTTCACAGAGTGGGGCTGCTGAGTGCTGAAGTGCCATTCTCTGTTGCCTGTCTCACAGTAGAGATCCAACTTGCCTCGGAAAGCAACAGCACCAGCGTGTCGGTAGCTTCACGGTATGGGCAGCCCGTGCAGCTGCACACAGGCCTAGGATCACTATGTGCAATGCCAAGTGTCGGCTGGAGTGGTGTTAAGCACCACCACTGGCCTCTAAAGCATTGGAAACGTGTAGCCTGGAGTCATGAAGCATGCTTCACTATCTGGCTGTGTCTGATGGAGGAGTCCGGGTTGGGTGGATGAATCCAGAAGAACACTACCTTCCCGGAAAGCATAGTGTCAACAGAAAAGTGTGGTGGAGGAGAGATGATGGCCTGGGACTGGTTCTTTAAGGGCATGGGCTGTTCGTTCCAGTGAGGGGTGCTGTTAATGCTACACCATACAAAGACATTTTAGACAATTCGAAGTATGTGGCCGCAATCTGGGGACGGACCTTTCCTGTCCCTGTGCACAGAGCCAGCAGCTCCATAAACAGATGGTTTGAGGAGTTTAGTGTGAAAGGAACTCCAGGAGCCTTGGGATTGAATTGGAGGGCAGTGGTGGATTGGAGGTTAAGGAACCAACCTTGTGGTCACCAGTTCGATTCCCTGAGCCGACAGTAACGACTGAAGTGCCCTTGAGCAAGACGACATCTCACTCCCCGGGTGCTATGGTTAGGGCTGGCCACCGCTCCGGGCGAGTGAGTGTGTGTATGTGGGTTTTTCGCTTTACGGATGGGTTAAGTGTGGAAGACAAATTCTTCTGTGGGCCTTCTCACCCAAAACCAGTGTCCTCACAAATGCTTCTTTGACTGAATGGATACACATTAACACCGACACACTCCAAAACCCTGTGGAAAGTCTTACCAGCAGAGTGAAGGTGGCAAAGAGGGTCAACTCTGTCTCAATGCCCGTTATATTGGAATGGCATGTCTAGTAAGCTCATATATAGTGGTTGGTGTGGCTCAACCGTTTACACCACTACCCACCAGAGAGCTACCCCACCATGTGGGAGACAGGTGTTCAAGTCCCATTCTAGGTACCAAATGCTAATCTACATCATTAAGAGTCCTTGGGCAAGACTCCTAACGCTGTTCTGGCCTATCTGTAAAAGCGGCTCTGGATAAGAGTGTCAGCTAAATGTAAGTATAGGTGTCATGATGGTCAGGTGTCCACATACTTTTGGCCAAAGAGTGTATAAAGATCCATTGCATAGAAACATAAACAACAGACTTTAAGAGAATCAGCAATTAACCGTACAGCCATGTTTGGTTCTGTGAGTTGACGTGTTTCTATACATAACCGTTCCCTTGACTAAAGAACCCTTGCAGAACCACTTGAATCTTGAAGACTATGGAAAAACTTGAGACGTCTCCAAGCATTCGACTGTGTATTCAAAGCAGGTCATCTCAGTTCTCTGACCCCAAATAGTCCTCTGAACATTTCTCCTTTTCTCCCTCACGTTCAGCTGTGGGTAGCTTCCATATAACCAGCCAGTCTTCCTCCTCTCAGGGCATATTTCATGAATGAAGTCATGCATGTTGGCATGGCGATGGCTATAGGACGGCTAAGTGATTGTTTTGTTTCCAGCTCCGCAGCCTTTTACCGTAGCATTATCTCAGAGAGTAACGTGTTTAGCTTGGTTTAGCCGATTTCGGAGTCTCTGGATGGAAGTGAAATACCGTCTGGTGTTTCCTCTCAGGCTTGGAAAATAGTGCTGAGGCACGCCCGTGATCTCAGCACATAAACCCTCCTGACAGACGTGTGCGAAGGCTGTGCTTTCGGTGTGTTCAACTAGAAAAACATTCTGCCTTCTTTCACAAAGAGACCGAGGCCGTATCTCTCACCACTGCCAGCCACAGTGCTAATGCTTCCTGGCGCTTACCACCCTTGGCCTGGTGCAGTTTAAAGCGCGCTTATCTCTGCTGTCCACCAAAGGAAACCCTCCATGTCCGAAGCTAAAACATGCTTTCTGTCCTCTGACGGGTCTTCCAGGAAGCTTCTAAGATACGTCAAATGTTTTCTTTCTGCACAGACATAAATTAACAGGAAGCCGTAATGTGAAAAGCCGGTTCTCTACCTATGGAAAAAATGTGGAGACTTTAAAACTGGATTTACGAGACTGCTCTGTCTTCTGTGTGTGTGTGTGCTAACTCTTTACTGTGGGGTTCTGTTTATAAGGTAACATGGCACCTGCATAAGGTGAGGCCAGTCATTTTCTGAGGAAAGAGTTTAGGCCCATTTGTTGCCACTTTTAGGCATTTAACCCAACCGTGAAGTGAAACACCCACATGCACACACGTTAGTAAACAGACACATGCTGGGGGGACAGTGAGCACCCCGCCCGGGGCGGTGGAGGGCCTTGCTCAAGGACACCTGTCGGTCAGTTTTAGGGACTTAGACACAGCCTCAATCTTGAAGTCCAGGCTTAAACCCTACCTGTTTAGTCGAGCTTTTGGTAATTAGTCTTTTCTTTCTGATATATAAAAGGTGCAGGTCTAGGGGTCCACTGACAGAGAGTGTTTGGTAACCCTACCTGTTCAGTAGAGTGTGTGGTAGTGAGTGTTTCTGCTAGGTAAGAGGTGCAGGTCTAGGGGTGCACTGACAGAGAGTGTTTGGTAAACTGGGAGTGTTGGTGCTGTCGTTCCGCTGCTCTTCATGTTCACTCAGGTGTGTTGACGGTGGAGCAGAGGGGCGCTGACTCCTCAGGGAGCCCTCATGTCTGTGTGACCTTCTGGCTCTCCCTGTTAGTCCTGCTGTAAGAGCCAGGCCTGCCGGAGTCACTGCTGCACCCTGTTAACACCATACAGTGTGTTCAGATCTTCTGTCACAGCTAACAGTCTGTAGAACAGCTGCCCATCCTGTGTGGCCTGATGCTGTTGCTACATCTGCTCTGACTGGGAGCCACTGGGAGACCTAAACCCCCACGGAGCTCCTCGCTGTCCTGCACTGTGGAAGCTTGACCTGCGCCCTGCTGACCCATCCGATGACCCAGCAATTATTTAATTAATTAATTACAGACTAATCAGAGATTTATTATTCTACTCTACAAACACTATACACTCCTTTCTAGTGCTGTCTTGTATCTGGTGTTGACCCGAGGAGGATGGGTTCCCCTTTTGAGTCTTAGTTCCTCTCGAGGTTTCTTCCTTCCTAACTTAGGAATTTTCTCCTTGCCTCTGTCGCCCTTGGCTGGCTCATTGGGGGCTCGAACACCAGATTCTTGGTAAAGCTGATTTGTGATCTGTTGTAAAAAGCGCTATATAAATAAATGTTGACTTGAAACTTCACTCAGTTTAGGGATTAGAACCAGCGAACCTTCAGTCACAATGCTGGTTCCCTAACCTCCAGCCCATAACTGCTCCTGTAACTCCTTAGGGTTAGAACCCATTATGTAGGGTGATGTTAATGTTAGACAATTACGTGCTTCCAACTTTGTGCCAGCAGTTTGGAGAACACCCCTTTCCTGTTCCAGCATGACTGTGTCTCTGTGCACAAAGCCAGCTCCATAAACACATGGTTTGGGAAGTTTGGCATGGAGGAACTCTAGTAGGCTGTGTCCACTTGGGACTCTCTGTATGGACGGAAGTGCCCCCGTAACTTATTATGACAACTGACGTAACCCTGTCTGAGTGTTTGGAAATGCTAATTCCTGTAGGCGTCATCTGTCATAACACGTCAGACTTTGATCCAACTTGGTAAACGTGCCAAAACTTTTGCACAGGCCACATTCCATAAATATTCAGTAACTGTGTTATGTATTGGTTTTGCTTATGGCTATTTACACATATGTAACACTGTGTAATATACTTGTCACGTATTGTTACTTACTGTGTACGTCTGTGTGTTTCTACAGCGGATGGACACAACATTGAGCCTCTTGCAGGAGAAGATTAATCAAGGTCAGAGCCCCCTGCCTCTCTTCACCTGCCTGCACGTCAAGCCCAGAGTTTCTGAGCTCATGTTTGCCGGTAAGAATGCCGCTCGTTTGGAACCCACATGGTCGGCTGAGCCTGTAACCTTTGCAATACCTTTATGCAGGTATTCTCTAGTACAGGTCTGATGTGCACAAGCTAAACATTCAATACCACTGTGTAAATTACTTCAGCATAAATGCAAATTAATTCCACACTTAAGTATTGACTTTTCTTTAGGTTTATAGATAGGCATCGTATACTCACATTCTAGATTTACATTGCTAGTTGCTAATTCTCCTAATCCACGGTTCATTTCATATTTGACCCACAAGATGTTTATGTTTTGGTCTTGGGTTTAGAATCAGATGGCACATGGGCAGAGACGCCGCTGGTATTTCTGAATTACTAGTTTTTAATGTTGGTAATATTTTGAAAATAAAGGTAGATGAGATGAGATCTTTTAAAATTAAAAAGTATTTTGGACGGGCAGTACATTTTGTGTAGGGCCCCAGCAGACTCTAGAATCGCTGCTGCATGTAGGGCCTCTGTAAATGAGTGGAGGATGGATTTCAAGGGCCCTGCAGAGACAGAGGCTTGCAAACTTCACTGAATACAACATGAATACAGTGTAAATACGGTAGGAATTACAACCAGAATACCCCCATTCTTCCACATCTGAATATCATTATCCAGCTGATTTGTTTGTGGAGGGTTTTGAATAATGTATCTCTCTTATACCAGCCATAAAGTTCATTCATTGCTTTGACTGCAGTGTGCTTAGGAAAAGCTGTGAACATAATACTGCTTCAGCCAGCTGAGTAAGACATGTAGATCCACCGTCATGTTGCTTAAATTCATATTCCTGGCCTGCTTTATCCTGAATTGTAATTATAGAGAATCAAAAATCAAAATCAAGAGTATTCTAATGCACATGGTTTTGGAGTGAGCTGAGGCAAGGTACCCACGCTACATTTTCAGGGGGGCGGATATTACGAGCAGTGCCTCTGAGAGAGAGAGAGAGAGAGAGAGAGAGAGAGAGAGAGACAGACAGAGAGAAACAGAGAGAGAGAGAGACGGAGAGAGAGAGAGAGAGAGACAGACAGAGAGAAAGAGAGAGAGACGGAGAGAGAGACAGACAGAGAGAAACAGAGAGAGAGAGAGAGAGAGAGAGAGAGACGGAGAGAGACAGACAGAGAGAAAGACGGAGAGAGAGACAGAGAGACGGAGAGAGAGACAGACAGAGAGAAAGAGAGAGAGAGACGGAGAGAGAGAAAGACGGAGAGAAACAGAGAGAGAGAGAGACAGACAGAGAGAAAGAGAGAGAGACAGACAGAGAGAAACAGAGAGAGAGAGAGAGAGAGACCGAGAGAGAGACAGACAGAGAGAAAGAGAGAGAGACGGAGAGAGAGACAAACAGAGAGAAACAGAGAGAGAGACGGAGAGAGACAGACAGAGAGAGAGACAGAGAGAGAAACAGAGAGAGAGACGGAGAGAGAGACAGACAGAGAGAAAGAGAGAGAGAGACGGAGAGAGACAGACAGAGAGAAAGATGGAGAGAGAGAGAGAGAAAGAGAGACACAGAGAGAAAGAGAGACAGAGACGGAGAGAGAGACAGACAGAGAGAAAGACGGAGAGAGAGAAACAGAGAGAGACACAGGGAGAGAAACAGAGAGATAGAGAGACGGAGAGAGACAGACAGAGAGAGACAGAGAGAGAGTCTCTAGTTCCCGAAGGAAGTTTAGCAGCCAGTAAGAACCAGAGGTAAGTACCGTCTCAGCAAAAAATGATTAATTATGAATATTACTGTCAGCTATAGATAAATATCTATCAAATGTCTACAAAATTACCAATGTCACTGTAGCTCACTAGTAGAAAATATGGAAAAATGTGCAACAGAGTGCAGCAAAATATATATATATATATTTTATATATATCTGCAGTTTTAATAGCGCATTGCTGTGTATTCTGTATCTGCATAAACCATTGCTAGCATCATTTGCATTGTCCACATACAACACTGCCCCACATAATACAGCGCCAATGTTGTTCTGCAGGTTGTATGACACAACAAACAACCCAAATCGAAAGCCATATGCCGAATAGTCAGTATTCAGGGTCCGGACATCTGCTGCTCAGCCGGCATGGAGACGTAGGCCAAACACATTTGTTTAGATTTGTTTAAAGTGGCGGCAGATATGTAAATCCTGCTCACGGCCGCTGGAATAATGATTCTCTAGGGTCACCATTGAACCGTGTCAGCATCAAGCCAGCTCAGCTTTATCTATTAATATAGGGAGACTATTTTTAGAGGAGGCAGGTTGTCACATGACGCCTTGACCAAACAGAGCCCTTTGTTAGAAAACCGTTGATTCATGCTGAGATGAGTGATTTCGGCCTGAAAGAATGAATGAACCGAGGCCCATTCAGACGAACCAGGGCGTCTCCCGAGCGTCGTAGGTTCATGTAAATGCTGTCATTTCAGAGGGAAATTCTTGCTGTACTGACTTCACGTGTTTCCCCGTTTTCTTCCCGCAACAGACTGGGTGGAGTTCAGTCCATACGAGATCGGCATGGCCAAGTACGGCACCTTTATGCCACCAGAGCTTTTCGGCAGCAAGTTCTTCATGGGCAGTGTGATAAAGAAGTACGAGGAGAGCCCACTGCACTTCCTCATGGGTAAGAATCCAGATGTGCACTACCATTCAGTAGTTTGGAATCACGCTCCAGAAGATCACTGGTTACCCATTGGAATTTTCCATCATTAAGGCTGCTGTGACACACTGGCAACAAAGGCTACACCATTTAACCACAGAAAATGTCGCAACACATGTCAGAAAAATATCAGTGTGACAGATGTCACGTCAGTTTCGGCGTATGCGTCAATGATAAATGACACATTCAGGAGGAAGTGTTTTCTGTAAACACGTGTCGGTCATGCCTGTCCTAATCAATAACATCATGAGAATGAAGTGTGTGAATCATGGACAACAAGCAAACCAGAAGAACGAGCTTTCGTCACTAAGATCATTTACTCTGAGGAGCTGCTCTTCATTAGAGCAAGAATGAAGGTCGGATGGTTTTTCCGGCACTGCTGCTTCATTAGCTCCGAGTGATGGCGCATGTGCGGTGAAGGAAGAAAAAAAAACCCACACGAATTCCGACCTGAGCCCATCTGAGCTTCTCTTTCAGATCACAAACCAAGTATGCATCCGATCTCAGATCAGATCTGATTTGAAAAGATCAGTCTCAGGTCACATTAAGGCACTATATCAGATTCGTGCCACTGTACCATGCCTGGAAGAGATTCATATGGCAATATGGCCATACTACAGGGGTTGGACAATGAAACTGAAACACCTGTCATTTTAGTGTGGGAGGTCTCATGGCTAAACTGGACCAGCCTTGTGGCCAATCTTCATTAACTGCACATTGCACCAGTAAGAGCAGAGTGTGAAGGTTCAGTTAGCAGGTAAGAGCACAGTTCTGCTCAACATACTGCAATGCACACAGCATTATGGGTGACATACCAGAGTTCAAAAGAGGACAGATTGTTGGTGCACGTCTTGCTGGCGCATCTGTGACCAAGACAGCAAGTCTTTGTGATGCATCAAGAGCCACGGTATCCAGGGTAATGTCAGCATACCACCAAGAAGGACCAACCTCCACCAGCATCACGTAGTGACCTGGCCACTATCCTGCAAGAAGAATGGCTTAAACTCCCTCTGACCACTGTGCAGGACGCAGTATATGTCATTCCCAAGACCAACTGACGCTGTATTGGCCGCAAAAGGAGGCCCTACACCATACTAATAAATGACTGTGGTCTAAAACCAGGTGTTTCAGTTTCATTGTCCAACCCCTGTATATGAACTGTAGTGCGTGCATACTTAAATTGCACATGCATATTGTCGCTGTCCACTGAAAAACATGTATCTCCATTTTTGTTGATTTTTACTTTTATGCCTCATTTGATCACATGAGCTGCTGTTTACACTGTAGAGAAATTTCATGACAGATGGACAAACAGAAATGGCCCCAACTGCTTGAAAAGACGTCTGGTTCCATTGACTTCTATTCAAATTAAAGGAGGTTTTTGGCCTCTCCTGTAAAGTTACCATTTTCGAGATACCTGTTTTTCTTTGGACAGGGACGATATTTTTAGGGTGTGGTTAAGTAACAGCTTGGCCAAGTGACAAAACGCATTCATTGAGAATGAACTGTGAAAATCATGAACAAGAAGCAAAACAGCAAAATGAGTTTTCATCACTAAGATCATTTACTACGATGATTTACTCTGAGCAGCTCTCAACTGTCCATTGTTAGAGCAGGGAGGAAGGTCGGATGCTTTTTCAGGTTTAGCTGGCTCTAACTTCAGACCCTGCTGCTTCATTAACACTGACTGATGGCGCATGTGCAACAAGAGAAAAAAAACCAATCCTGATCTGAGAGTTCACATTCAGGTCACAAACCAAATATGCATCCGATCTGAGATCAGATATCAGATTTGGGTCACAGTAAGGCACAGTATCAGATCTGCACTGTATAGCTTATTACTGCAAGACAACAAAATCATTAATATGGCGATATGGCCATGTTATATTAACCATAGTGTATGAAACTTAAATTGCACATGCATGTGGTTAGGGTTTGGTGGAAAGAATAGCTTGGCCAAATAACAGATTTACACAGTTGCCAAGATGCATTTGGTGTCTGAAGTGTAGCACTTGAGCTACCAGGCTAATTGCTTACACATGAAATCTCAACTGCATCATTTCCCGAAGTATGTCAAAACCATTTGCTGTCCGACAAGATAAATCTGATAAAGATATTAAGGTAAGTGTTTTAAAGGCTTGGTTGCTAGCTGTCACATGCTCAACTTCATTTCGAATTGTCAAAACCATTTGCACAAATAAATCATATTTGGTGTTTAAAGGCCTTTGGAATTAAAGAGCTAGCGCTGGTATTTTTTTTTTTTTTTTTTTTTTTTTTTTTTTTTTTTAGTTACCTCACAGCAAAAAGAACCTGGGCTCAGTACCCAGCCAGGGTGCCTGGGGGCCTTACTGTGTGAGGTGGCATGTTCTCCCCATGACGTGTGGGTTTCCTTACACAGTTATAAGATATGCAGTCAGGTGAATGGGAGATGCTAAATTGCACCCCCTAGCATGTCTGTCTGTCTGTCTGGGTGTGCCCTGTGATGGACTGGCGGCCTGCTCGGGGTGTTTCTGCCTTCTGCCCTGTGGACGCCGGCTTCAGCAGCCTCTTTGACCCAGGAGGATTAAGCGGTGTAGGTGATGAGTGAAGATTAAACAGACTGGTTTTTGTTACTGTGGCTTTTGGGTGCAACACTCCTTATAACATGAATGGGCGGGCCTAAACTGCTGTAGGCTGAATAGGCAGACGTAAGTAAATGAGTTAGCGCTATGCAGCGATAGCAGTGTTTATATGCTACATGCTGCGTACTCCAGGGTGGCCACCTTTCAGAAATAAAAATAAAGGACGGGGGATGGGACGGGGGGAGTGGTGGGCGGTTTCATGTGTGTGTGACATATTTGATCATTCATATGTGAGTGACAGACGTGTGTATCGGACCTTTACGGAAATACGGAACAAATTACAACATTTACCTGCCAAATAAAGAACGATTCCGTATTTTACGGGACGGGGGGCAACCCTGGTGTACTCTTTTCAGTTTTTCAACATATGATTCAAGATTCAAAGCTTTATTGTCATATGCACAGTAAGGAAACTAGTTTCCCTGTACAATAAAATTCTTACTTTGCTGCCCACATTGGATGTCATAGAATAAAAAGTATAAATATAAATAGACAAATAACAAGGATCAAAAATTAAGCATGCAGAGAAAAAATAAAATATAAAATGTAAAATGTAAACAATTTAGAATTATACAGGCTATATACATTGTGCAGGTATGTGCTACATTAGTTACATTGTAACAGTCTGTAGTAAAGTGGTGTTTGTGCAAAATGAGCTGAAATATAACCATACAAGAACAGTTACATGTGCAAAACGATGTGTGTAGCTGTATGCAGACACAACCAGTCAAGTACTGTAGTGCAACTATTCATGTGCAAAAATGATATGAGTTAGTGCAATTGTTATAAATACAGTAATGTCTATGAGGGGAGACATATGGGATAAAGAGTAGACTCTAAGAGTACTAGTTACTAAATAAGCTGTTGATTGAAAACTTGAATTTATCACTATTCCTGACCTGTTGGGTGTTGGGAAACATCTTGACATTGATATTGCCGATTTGTCATATCAGGCAGGATGAAAGCAGTAGAGTACTGAGGCCCTGTAGGGCGTAATTAGTTACTGGTTTGTTGAAACGTGTTTCATGTATGACGGTGTGCATGGTTAAAGGGTTATGCAGTGTCGCAGCCTTGGTGTCTAAGATGTTTGTGGTATGTTGTAGGTGTGTGGGGCAGCGCTTTCTCTATCTTGTTTAACCGGGTGCTGGGGGTGAAGGAGACTACGGACTGCAGCACCATGGAGGAAGAATTGGGTAAGTTTACCATCAATGCTTCTTATCACTGGAGTCATTTTACCTAAGCTGGAATCTTATCTACAAGGTTCTGATCGGTAAGGCACGTCTGAGTTTTCTTCCTCCAAAAACCTGGTGGGAAAACTGGTGCTCACAACACACAGTAACCCAAGAAAGATGTCACGTTTTCGTGGCATTCTCTGATTCCACTCATCCATGTGGAAGGCACTCTCGCAGATCCCGTACACCCACACATGCTGATTTTCTTCCCTGGGGCGAATGGGATCTTCCAGCAACTCAAGTCACACGAGAAATGCCCAACGTTGGTTGGAAAAGAATGACCAAGACTTCCACGTACGAGTTGACCCCCACTGAGCATCTGTGGGGCCCCCTCGATGGGTTGTGTTTACTCTATGGATCCTCACCCACGCCCTTCCTCCAGGAGCCATGATGCACTACAGTCAGCATGGCTCCAGATACCTGCGGCAACCTAGCAGGACCTTACAGTCACCCCCAGCCCATCTAGCTGTAGTCGGTACTGCACATGGCGGATACTAGCTGGTGGTCATAATAATGACTCCACTGTGTTACTCCTGTGTGGGCGGAGCTAAACTGCTATAGGTGGATATATGTAAGCATGCTGTTTTTTGTGACATCACAAAAACAACATACTTGCTGGAGGCTGTGCATGAATACAGGGAAAGGTGTTCTTAAGCATCACACAAGGAGGCCTAAAACCCCTCCCCCTGATTAAAGGACAGTAATGCATGTAGAGTAATGCACATACAGTGGCATGTGTTAAACTTATGTACCCCCAATCCAACACTGCCCCTTGTCCCACACGGCAGTGGTGGACAGTAACGAAGTAAATGTAATTAGCTACTGTACTTAAATAGTTTTCTGTGTAACTGTACTTTACTCAAATATTTCCATTTTGCACGACTTTGTACTTTAACTCCGCCATGTTTACATTTAAGGCCTTTCGCAGGCGCTCTTATCCAGAGCGACTTCCAACCGTGCTCAGTGTTCTGTTGGATGATATTCCAGCTAGTACAGGAGCCTAAAACTCACCATGAGCTCAGAACTGCCCGAACAAGGGCCAGCGCTGACACCTAGAGAGATCAACACTCGCATCTGTGCCCGTAAATACGTAACACCTCAAAACAAAACAAGCTTATTTATGGATTCTTGGTATCCATGGAAATGTCCATTTCAGGCCTGGACTACATCAAGGATCACCTGTAGGAAGGCAGGTAAAGCAGGTTGGGGTTGGTAAACAGATCGAACATACTGTTCCTGACTTTGTGGGTGAATAGACACAATATAGAAACCTATACACATGCGCTCGTGTCTCGTTTCCTTTTATAGTACATGTGTGTTGGCTTTATGTTTATGAACAGAGACCTATAGATGCAGTACAGTAAAGGAGAATCTTATTAGTGAAAGACATCTTATTAGAATCTCCGTTTGAAGGG
>JAMWET010001012.1:100000-171147 GCA_024036415.1 Prochilodus magdalenae
CATGAGGGTTATTCAGTTTTGTTCTACAGTAAAGCGTTAAGATAAACATAAGGAGATCCTTCAGTAACCTCTCTAAAACTTTTGACTGGAAGTGTAAAATCCTTGTTTTTTTTTATTGAAACACAAAAAAACTTTACTGAACTACAGGAAATCAGTTTCACAATGATTTTTAGACTTTGGGGCACATTTACTTCCAAGCAATGGGATCTTAATGTTCACCAGGTGACCATGAGGGTTAAACTAGTGGGACATCAGAATTTTAAGATTGAGTTTAAAATACCCTTCAGATAAAACACACTGAAATGTGAGTTTAGGGGTTCGGGTGAGCCTGATCCCAATAGGATCCCCTTCAAATGATGACTTTATATATGTTTAGTTTATCATTATCTCTATTAATGTCTTGCTTTAAGCCATATTAGAACATAGGCCTTGTGAATATCTATTGTCTGAATACGTATTAATGGCATAAGTGTATCCATAAATGGCAAATTCTATCCATAAAGGTTTATTCTAATAAGAGCCTGCTTTGAGATACACTGACTACAAAGACGACATCATTGCCCCCCCAGTTTAGCAGCTCTGCTGTTATTTAGCAAAATCCCCGTTTATTTAGTTTGATGTGTAAAGCGCTTTAAAAACCACACACTGCTATTCTGAGTAAGCAAATCCATGTACAGGAAATTCACTTCTGTGGTCCCCTGATAAAACAGATCACAGATGATAAGCGTTTCCATCATGATGTGTATTGCGTTTTGACTGTGTACATGCTCACTTAGAAACTGTGACCGTGCATCCAACAGTAAAGGCAGCATGGAGCTGGTTTCATACAGTAGAGGCGGTTTCTACCCCACTTCACCTACGACCCCAGGGGCAGATTTCAATCAGGTAAAGAGCACGAAGACAAGGAGGCTGAATGGCGACGTTGGGTTCACCACGGTTAAATGAGGAGGCACCAAACATGCTGACTGCTAACTGCTGATTGAAGACACAGTTATCGTTCATCGTGTTCATCATATCGTTACCACAGCTGGAGAAATAGTGTGCCGAAGCAGCGTCTAAGACTCCCAACATGCATCTGTGTTTTTAATTACACAAGATATTTTATAATGATTTAAATTTGACGAAGAGTCGATACCGATCAGACACACCTATATGCCTTTACACAATCAGTCAAAAGTTTAGACACACCCAATGGTAGATGGTATAAATGGATGGTGTTGGCGATCTTAAAGACACAGTATGATACTCCTCCATATCTCCACCTCTAATATATATTTAGTGGTCTAAAAACTTCTCTTTTTCTGCACAGTGTAAAAGCTCTAGCTCTCCTTTCAGGTTAGTGAATATTCATGAGGGACCGACCAATAGAATCGCTCCAAACCTGCTTAGTAATAAACCTTGTTCTATCAGCTCCACTGCAGGGTAAGGAAGCTGGTTCATCCACCTGTAAAGATCCATTCTGGAGGGTTTTAAGGTGGACTGGATAATTCCATGAGTGCAGTCTTGTGGTTTGGTGTATTCATATATGATGACCTACATGTAGCCACATCTAAGCTTTTGACTGGTAGTGTATGATTAACTGTGTGTATTCAATTTGAATATTATAGCAGAGCAGTAATAACAGTTCCAGGCATATGAGGCGTTAAGGGGCTGACATTAAGATTTGAGGTCAGCTTTTCATGTCTGTGTGGGTGGGTGCACTACCAACAGTCATAACAGACCACCCTCTTTTTATCCCATACAGTTCAAACAGGATGTGTTTGTTACGTTGCCTTTAACAGTGACACCTGAACTCTGATTGGCTGCCCTGTATTCAGCTTCATTCGGAAAGCTGTCCAGGCTGTAACACTTTTTAGAACTTCAGCGTGAGTGGGCGGGGCTAAAGACAATTAGTCAAAAACGGCAACCGGCGAATCATTAATCAGCTGCTTTTTTGCGGCTCAGCTCTCAGATAGGAATGGGTAAATGACTGGAGCTTGTTGGGACTTGAACACCGTCTGTGTCATATCTGGGTCAAACTCGGTTTTCCATGACAAGGGCAGGTTAATTGTGTGGAAGGAAACTGAAAAGGTCTAAGTCTGTGAAGTATGAAACGCGCATGAATTATGCAGGCGCACTCGCTCCTCTGCATGCCGCTGCAGGTTTGGGAAACAACTCTTTCAGTGGTGCTTTTTAAGTTTGCTGCTCAATAACCCGACAGTGAGTGCAGGCGTGCCTCTCACCGCCTGCCATCGTGGTGACTCGGCCTGTCTGCTGCCGGTTCCCCTTTTCGCAGTGCGCAGTGTGGAAAAACACAGCTGAGGTGTGTGAGACGAACTCTCCGGCAGAACTGCATATGTTAATAAAGGCTTTATGGATTGATGTAGGTCAGTTATAGTGAGAGCAGTTATGGTTTTTAGGGTCCAGGACCCGCACGTGACCCAGGAGGATAAGCAGTGTAGATGATGAATGAATGAATGAATGAGTTTATCAGCATGACCTTGGTTTATGTGCACGGCCCCCTTAACGGTGCACACATTAAACTAATTGTAGTTCTGCAGGTACGTACTGTAGTCCATATCTGTGTCTCATAGTACATCATTTGTTAGCACTCGTTTACCCTATTCATCACTCAGGACCCCCACCGTGAAAGGAGGGTGATAAATTGTGCTATGGACCAAATAGACTACAGTCTGTAATTGTATGACTGTATATCACTTGTACAACATGGACGTATTTACACATCCATGTACCTCAGAAAGGTGTGGGTGAGTAATGAGTCCCCTGTGAGTGAAACTTACCTTACATGTAATACCTGCACGAGCACCAATAACAGCCGTGACTGGATTTGACATGGACTGGACCAGTTTCTGGATGTAGCCACATCAATGTTCAAACACTCTGACATCAAGGGATTGTGCAGTTGGATTCATATTTGGTGGATGCCTTCCCTGGGACAGTCCCGAGGAGAGTTCCCTGTAGACTGGGATTTTATCCACTGCTGGTAGACCCGTATGACCGTACGCTTCCATACACCTGCAGATTCAGCTACTTCCTTCACACTATGGTCTTTGGCCACGCCCACATGCAGTCACTCCTTTTAGCCAATCAGTAACATCTGCTCTGGAGCGTTTTCCACACATGGAACGAGACATTCCCTGCACTGTAGCACCTCTTCCCAATCTATGGATCCTGTCATTCACACACGCGGGGATTTATAGCCTCATCATCCTCGTGTAGCGCCATCTGCAGGAGGTTGCAGTTACTGCCACCTTAAACATGCAAGGTGACTCCTTTGGGAGCTCAGTCAGTAGTATTTGATTTACATTCTCCATTGAGTCTGAGTCTGTGCTTTTTCCTGCGGAATAAGATATCCATAATAAAATGTGCTATGGACTGTAGGTTTTTGTTCCTCGACTTTGTAGTGAGCTATGAGTCTTCTGAGGCTGAGGGGTTTTAAGATATACAATCTGATGCAATGGAATGATGCAAAATCCCTTCCACTTCAGCTTCGGTCTTGCTGGAATCAACAGATGTTTCGTTGTTTCATAGATCCTAATGAATTCAAGGACATCTATGAGCCTCTGGACGTCAGGAGTAAGAAGATTCATGTGGTGGACAGCGGTTTGACCTTTAACCTCCCCTACCCACTGATCTTGCGGCCACAGCGGGGCGTCGACCTTATCATCTCCTTCGATTTCTCAGCCAGGCCCGGAGACTCCAGCCCTCCATTTAAGGTCAGTACTGGATCTACAGACATGCTCTTATTATTATCCGACCTTAATTCAATTCAGGTACCATTCTTAACGCATTAATGGACCCAACAGAACGAATGAATTCAGTCATTTATAGAGATCAGAACAGAATTTCTATTGAACATTATTTTATATTTACCCTAATGTAATCTAATCTTACATTCCATAAGCAGCACAGGTGAATCTCCACCTTCAGGTATGTTTTATACCCTTAAGAAACCAGGTCTTGGTCTAAGGTCATTGCAGGAAGAAGCAAGTCAAAAGAGACATCTCTTAAACAGCTCCCTATTAAAGGAAGTGGTTAATCTTTCATGTAGTTTCAGAAGCCAAGCGCACAGCAGGGTTGTTCGGCTTACGAACTGAACATACGTCACAGTTATTTAAACGAATTGTCGTGTCTTTACATAACTCATTTATATGAAGTGGACAAAAGCGAATCACAGTACAGTTTAATATGAAAACTACCAAATCTGACTCGGTTTTACTGAATGCAAATGCGTGGGTTGATTGAATCCATTAAAATCATGTGAAGTTTTTTTATTTATTTATTTATTTATTTTTTGGTGGATGCCTTACCTAACAAAATTCCAAGGAGAATTCCCTGTAGACTGGGATTTTAGTCACTGCTGGTAGACCTGTATGCTTCCATACACTTGCATTCATGATCATGTCTAGTCTGAGCCCTGAAACGAGCAAGACTGAGTCCAGGTTAAGATCCAAAATCCAAAACCAAAATCCTCCTGCAGGACCAGGCCTCAATAAGCCCGTATCTCCTTTTGGTGCAACTTACTGGAGAGATATGTAGAAATATTTCTCCTCTACAGAACTAAACTCATAAACTGTACAAAAATAACTCAAATTTAGATTATAATAAAATACATGCCCTTCTACTTACAATAACAAAAGTGCTTCAGACTGAAAGTTTCTTGAATCCAACCAATTCCCAAATTATGAAATATCACAACCATGTAATTGAACTAGCAGCCTATCTGTTTCTTTCTCTGTGGCTTAATTAATTGAGTTAATTCACTATCCTGTTTTAGGTAATCCTTATTTGCCAGTTTACTTTGACTTCAAAGTAATATCATATATTTTTCTCATTTTCACAAACCATTGTACTGTACAGTGAAACTCGTATTAAATTCTCATAAAGAGAAATGGTGGGAAGTTGTTTCTTAATTCTGCCTCAGCAAGTTTCACACCAAACCACCCGAATAACCGTGTTTACATCTTAACCATGCAGAAAGACTGCACAGCAACACCTACGGATTCTCAATTGCCGTTTTTCTCATTGCATCAGGAGCTGTTACTGGCAGAGAAGTGGGCACGCATGAACAAGCTGCCGTTCCCCAAGATCGACGTGAAGGTGTTCGACCGGGAGGGACTACAGGAGTGCTACGTGTTTAAACCCACGAAAGGGGAAAAGCACTGCCCCACCGTCATTCACTTCGTTCTGGCCAACATCAACTTCAGAAACTTCAAAGCTCCTGGTGAGGAAATTGTTTGTGTCTCAGATATACAGAAAATAGAGGTCACAGTCAGGGATGTCCCAAGCAAGTTTTCCGATTCCTGGTCCTGATCCGAGTCATTTAATAGAAGCATCCAGTCAGAGTATCTAGCATACAGGTGGAGCTATCTTCATGGTGTACTGCATTCCATCATGCACCGCAGCCTCACCAGCTCCCAGCCTGCTTCAGCCAGAGAAAATAGTGGCGGGTAACACTGGGGATCTAAACACAGCCCACTCTGAGTATAAATGTGGGTATAGTCTTTGCAGTGGGGTATGTGTTCATCAGAATGAGCCTCAGAAAGTTAAATATACAGGTCTGAAGATTAATAAAAGATAAACTCGCTTTAGAGGATCAGTTTTAGAGTGAAATAGCCAAGGGGAGCTAACCGCTAGGCTAACCGCATCTCAGGTGAACTGAGCAGCGTTAGCAGCAGCTAGCTCTAAACAGTGGATACAGTAATAACAGCTCTGAGGTAAATGTGGGTGTAGTGATTGTACTGGGGTGTGTGTTCATCAGAATGAGCCTCGGAAAGTTAAATATACAGGTCTGAAGATTAATAAAAGATGACCTCGCTTTAGGGGATCCGTTTTAGAGTGAAATAGCCGAGGGGCGCTAACAGCTAGGCTAACCGTATCTCAGGGGAACTGAGCAGCGTTAGCAGCAGCTAGCTCTAAACAGTGGATACAGTAATAACAGCTCTGAGGTAAATGTGAGGTAACTGGTCATGTGACTGTATTAGTATACTACACTGTAGGTCAGAACTACACACAGGGGGTGTATACAGTGCAGTACATACTGCTGTAGTATGCAGTATGCTTACAGTAGTAAGCCATTTCAAATACAGGCCTAGATTATGCTGTTGCAGATGCCATCTATGCATCTAACACGTCCTAATATAGTCTTGTTTATAAAGAAGTCTGATAAAGGCCTCGTAGGTGGTCGTGAACTTTGTTGGAGGGCTGTATCTGAAATTTAGTGTCGCTAAGGTGGGACGTACTGTGGCTTCAAACTCCCTGTATTCTGTCAAGTGTTTATATTTCAGGTAATACTGCCAATTTGATTTTGCTGTATGATATCGGTAGTATGGAGCTCTTACTTTCACCTCGTGAAAGCTCGCATTGCAGATGGTACACATGTGGCTGTTGGACTGACTTTGTTTCAGTTTAAATTATTTCTACACTGCAGACATTTTAGCCACATCCTGCCACAAGCTGCCCTCTCTTTAATGACACATGCGTGACCACTGACATAAAGCAAAGTGTCGGGCTTAGGTTCAGTTTAAACATGGCTTGATCTGTAATGAGACAGATTTCAAAGATCCCGAGTCAGAGCCACACCTGCTTTTGTGTTTGGTGCACTAATACTCATTATAGAAAACACGGTTCATGCTCAACGAGAGAAAAGTAATCACCAAGTGAATATTCCTGAGTAGTTTTTTTTAATAGGCCAGTATACGTATATTGGAGGAAAAATTACTAGTCCAGTCTTTTCAATATTATGCAGAGCGAGGTAGTGCAGTGTAATAAACCACAGTCGGGCTACTTCTACACTGCAATGACAAAAATACAACAGTGCAAAAACAAGAGACAAAAACACAAACATATATGGAATATTTGCATGAACAGAAAAACGTTCTTAGGTCTAATTTATTTAATAATGGTTACTAGTGGTTGGCCACAACATCTGATTTACACCGTTTTCCAATTACTGTAGCTGTAGCTCAGTCAGTTGTTGTTAAACTTAACATTGGCCACATCTGCAGGGCTTCAGTGAAGACCAGGATGTAGTTTACGCAGACTGACAGAGGTTTGAGTGTTGTATTTATAGAACAACTTTAGGTGACTATTCACGTCTTCTGTTTGCCAGCAAGGGTAACTTCGTAGCTCCAGCCCTAAACTAAAGAAGCAGGTTCAGACACCAGAGTCTGGTTGGTGACTAGCTCTGGGGCATTTGAATTTTCACTCAGCTGTTCCCGTAAGTGTGAAGGTTTTATTGCCAGTCATTTTGGATGTATCTGGCTATTTTTTTTAAATAACCTATTTATCTATTAAATCCTCCATTAAATTAAATCTAGATATATTTTAATGTATTACTTTTATGTATGAATGGTTGGTCGAAGGAAGCCCAGCATTTAGGCCATGCATTTAAGAGTTAAGTCTCCATTTCCATTTAAAGATGCAGGTCCATAGAGTTCACCAAATGCAGAGTGAAGTCTCTAAGGAGAAAGTCAAGGTGCTGAATCACAGCACTGAGACCGAAACACGAAATAAATACACTCAAGATGGTAGAATGTAACAGAAGTACTGCCGTGTACAACAGGTTAGCTTTTTAGCCTCATCTCAGGCAAAGTAGACAAACAGTTTACTGTAAACAGAACAAACAGAGACTAAAGACATGCGTCCCCAACATGCGAGGACACGTTTTGGATTTTCAACAGTGCAGATCTTTCAAGCTTGACAAAACTTGTATACCAGGGGTTTTGCATTTCTTGTTGATAAGGCTGTAACAGTGTACATATTTTTATGATCTGGAGTTCTGAGGAACCTTGGCCAGGGATATCGATTCCTTTCTATAGCAAATCGATGCAATATGGCATGTTGGAACCAGACATTGATTTCTACCTGCCCTGTCTTTTCTCTTAAAGGAGTACCCAGAGAGACGGATAAGGAGAAGGAGTTTGGTGACTTTGACATATTTGACGATCCTGAGACTCCTTATTCTACCTTCAATTTCCAATACTCCAACCAGGCTTTCAAACAGCTGCACGACCTGATGGAGTTCAACACACTCAACAACATCGAGGTTTGTTCAGTTTCACATGAAGTAGCAAATTTGAGCTTTCTGAAAAGTGGAATAATATAGTTACTAAAATACAATCATAATTCCATATTTTCTGTTTTTATTAACACAGTTTTTGAACTTAAGGTGTTTTATCCAATAGCTACTAGTCATTGTTGAGAACCACATTAAAACTGAAGCACGTTAGTTTTACTAGAGGGAAAACACTTAATGCAGATTCATACTGGATTATAATCACTCCACAGTTATTACTGTCAGACTGTAAACACTACACACGCTGCAGATTCATACTGGATTATAATCCCTCCACAGTTATTACCGTCAGACTGTAAACACTACACACGCTGCAGATTCATACTGGATTATAATCCCTCCACAGTTATTACTGTCAGACTGTAAACACTACACACGCTGCAGATTCATACTGGATTATAATCACTCCACAGTTATTACCGTCAGACTGTAAACACTACACACGCTGCAGATTCATACTGGATTATAATCACTCCACAGTTATTACCGTCAGACTGTACACACTACACACGCTGCAGATTCATACTGGATTATAATCCCTCCACAGTTATTACCGTCAGACCGTAAACACTACACACGCTGCAGATTCATACTGGATTATAATCTCTCCACAGTTATTACCGTCAGACTGTACACACTACACACGCTGCAGATTCATACTGGATTATAATCCCTCCACAGTTATTACCGTCAGACTGTAAACACTACACACACTGCAGATTCATACCGGATTATAATCACTCCACGGTTATTACCGTCAGACTGTAAACACTACACACACTGCAGATTCATACCGGATTATAATCCCTCCACGGTTATTACCGTCAGACTGTAAACACTACACACCCTGCAGATTCATACTGGATTATAATCCCTCCACGGTTATTACCGTCAGACTGTAAACACTACACACGCTGCAGATTCATACTGGATTATAATCCCTCCACAGTTATTACCGTCAGACTGTAAACACTACACACGCTGCAGATTCATACTGGATTATAATCGCTCCACAGTTATTACCATCAGACTGTAAACACTACACACGCTGCAGATTCATACTGGATTATAATCACTCCACAGTTATTACTGTCAGACCGTAAACACTAAGAACGCTGCAGATTCATACTGGATTATAATCCCTCCACAGTTATTACCGTCAGACTGTAAACACTACACACGCTGCAGATTCATACTGGATTATAATCCCTCCACAGTTATTACCGTCAGACTGTAAACACTACACACGCTGCAGATTCATACCGGATTATAATCCCTCCACAGTTATTACCGTCAGACTGTAAACACTACACACGCTGCAGATTCATACTGGATTATAATCCCTCCACAGTTATTACCGTCAGACTGTAAACACTACACACGCTGCAGATTCATACTGGATTATAATCCCTCCACAGTTATTACCGTCAGATTGTAAACACTACACACGCTGCAGATTCATACTGGATTATAATCCCTCCACAGTTATTACCGTCAGACTGTAAACACTACACACGCTGCAGATTCATACTGGATTATAATCCCTCCACAGTTATTACCGTCAGACCGTAAACACTACACACGCTGCAGATTCATACTGGATTATAATCCCTCCACAGTTATTACCGTCAGACTGTAAACACTACACACGCTGCAGATTCATACTGGATTATAATCCCTCCAGAGCGGTTACTGTCCAGCTAATGCAGCTCCAGTAGGAATTAGGATGCAGGTTATCTAGCTCTGAGAGTTTAAATGGAAGAATCTGTGGGGTTTAAGGGGTTAAAGAAATCTCTCTGTGCTGTCCTGCAGATTATAAAAGATGCCATCAAAGAAAGCGTTCTACTGAGACGAGAGAACCCGGCTCGCTGTTCAGTTACTCTTGAACTGAATGAGATTGAAAACAAGAGGTTCCTGAAACGAGACGCCAGCTTCTTAAAAAAGGCCGCGCCAAAGAGATAAACCGGAACAGCTGCATCACAGCCTGCGGGGGACCTGCACGGATGTGTCCCCAGCCGCTGGACCATAACTATAATGTACATAACAGGCACAACTGGATACACTTCTTTTAAGCTCAGTGTCGGGATGTTTTGTTGTTTGCTGAGCTTTTCTACTCGTGTTGGGGAGACGGACTTTCTACAGACCCCATGTGAAGCCATTACTATACGTTACCTGATGCATTAGATTGCACATCTGCTCAAAAATCCTAAAGACTTTTGGGATGTGAAAAGAAGCCATGCATAACAGCCAGTGCTAGTTGTGCTGTGGCCCAACTGTGTACTGAACACTAATAACTCTAATATCTTCACAAGTGCAAAAATAGTCCCGCACACGTTCGTCATCTGGTCTATTCTGAGTAGAGTGTGAAGCAGGAAGTGGAAGTGCTAGTGGTGGTAGAATGGCATTATGTACACAGTATGGTGAAGCTGATAGTCTGCTACTCAGCCAGTCTGCTCCTCCTTCGCTGCACTAAAAGCTTCTACTCTCTAATGCGTTAGACCAGGTGTTGGAACATTGCTACGAGGGTTTGATCAACATTAACTTAGCACTGCTTAGCAACATGTACAGTCGTACGAGCTGCAGCCTCTGTCCTCTGTAGAGATGGGTTCACTTACTCACACTCAGGCCATGCGAGTTCACGCTTCCACACCCGACCAGTAGACTGTGTTAGTGCTAAGTCTGCTTTGGTACACAGCTACGGCCTGTTCTGGTTTCCATCCTTTCAGTTTCTCCTCCTTTATTGCTTTTCTCCTTTCGCTGACTGAGAGCAGAAGGAGTCGATGCATCGCCACGCGCGCCGTCGTTTAGTCGCGACCTGGATTTCTTAGGGAAACGAAAAACAAAGTTATGTGCAAACGGATTCAGTTACCCCACTCCCCACCCCCAAGGGATGACGGGGTAAGAAGACACGCAATCGGACACTGTCAGCACCACCCCTCGTTCGGGATGGGTCGAGAGCGATGGCGTGATGTGGCATGTTCCGCACACCTCGCCGACTGTCAGCTATCTGCATTACTGCTCATGTTCTTTCATATACGGACGTTCCTATTATCTGATTCACTGATTCCCTTGTGGTCTGGAGGGGCTGTGATGTGGTATCAGGATTTAGTCCCACTGTTGGTTATTTAATCTCTCTTCACGATTCCTCATCAGTTCCTCCACGTTCAAGAGCAAGTCCACCAAATTTTGAGAATTTCGGCAGAGCTGAGACGCGAGCAGAGTCGCTCAGAGTGGGTCTGCTTGGTTGTAGAGGCCCCGATGTTCCTCACAATGGGATAATGGTGGTGATGGGACCCAAACCAAAGCACCACATGGGTAGTCGGGGTTTATATCGTCGCTGTCCAACAAAAAACATGTATCTCCATTTTGACTTTTATGCATTATTTGAAAACAGCCGCTGCCGTTTACACACTGTGAGATTTGCATGATGAACAGACCAACTGAAATGGCCCAGAAGTGCGCGGAAGGACGTCTGGTTCCATTGAGTTCCATTAAAATCGAATGAGGTTTTTGGCTTCTCCTGTAAAGTTGCCACTTTGGAGATACTTGTTTTTCTTCGGACAGCGAATGCTGATTGGAATATTGATAAATCTGCTTCACAGTAGCCCAGCTTGCACCACTCCACTCCGAAAGGGGGCTGAAGACATATAGACTTTCCGTGATGGAGCTTTTAGAGGTATTCAGACTGCGTTTATATCCTGATGATCTAACTATGCAGCCATTCTGGAAAACTGGTGGGTTGCCAATTTAATTCTGTAGATTGTTCCTGAATGGCGCCGTGTGTATATGCTCGTTAATTAATAGCTGAACGGTCTTATTTATGAATCAAGCATGTTTAATATTATCTGTCATGTTCTGTATATTAAATATTTAAAGGCTGTTTATGATGCAATCAATATTTTAATGTTTATTTCATGATTATAAAATAAATAAAAGTAAACAAGTTTCTACAAGCATGCTGTTTTCTCAAACAGGGCAGGGCTGGTCACACAGGTAATGAAGAGGAGGGTATCCCAGATGCAGATTAAGTCTGGTGTGGTCTAAAACCGTGAATGTAGGATGTACTCATCATCGAAAGACTAGTTCTAAAATAGTTAAGCAGACGCGCATGTGGTGTAATCCAGGATGGGCCTTATCGCTGTATCTGACTAACCCAACAGTCCTGACTGCGGACATTCAGCGAGCAGTGCTCTCTCCATGAGTCGCCCTGTTAGTGCCAGCACCATTGGCAGACGGCTGCACCACACAGGACTACATGCACACAGACCGTTACCACGACTGCCCTTAACACCACGTCACCGTCACCAAAGACTGCAGTGGTGTCGTACCAGACTGTCATGGAGTGACTCAGAATGGCAGCGGGTCATCTTCAGTGACGAGTCCCGCTTTAGTCTTGGTGGAGACGCCCAACGAATCCGTGTGTGGAGGCACCGTGGTCAGCACCAAGATGAACGGTTTGCTGTCACACGTCCAGAAGACCTGGTGTCCCTCCACCTCCACCCCTACCGCACCATCTGCAGGAACTGTGTGAGGATATTCAAGCTGCATGGGATGGATTATCACAGGACACCATTGGGAACCTCAACAGCTCCATACCGAGACGTCTGGCATGTTGCATTAGCCATACTGAGAGGCAGACTTCTGTATGTGTAGCTCAATAAATATTGATCATATCAGTCTAAATTTATCATCAGTTATTGATCCTGGTAACCTAGTCTTCAGATGATGAGTGTTATCCGGTTCCTTTAAACTCTAGATGATTAGCAGACCAGGGAATGAAAGCGCTTTAGCACAACCCAGTGGTCAAAGTGTGGTAGTGCATGCAGCGAGACCGCGGGCGGCCAGCAGGGGGCGCTCTAAGGGAAACTCATTGCGGAAGCGGCTAGAGGAAGAGAAGTGAGAAGTCCCGGAGGTCCGGCGTCTGGGTTCGGTTTCTAGAGGGTTTTATTAGCTAGTTGTATTTAAGCACATAAATATGTCGAAGAACACGGTGTCGGACCGCTTCAGGAAGGTGGACGTGGACGAGTACGACGAGAACAAGTTTGTGGACGAAGAGGAGGGCGGAGAGAACCAGCTGGGTCCGGATGAAGCTGAAGTGGATTCACTTATCAGGCAATATCCTTTGAAATCAGCCTTTCTGAACCCGGACGGATCGCACACACTCGTCCGAGCTGTTTTCTGGTCACATGGGCTGCTTTAGCGCTGATACGTGGTCATTCCGGGGCTCCAGGGTCTCTGCTTCCGTAGGGGTGATGGGTGTGGTAGCGCCGGCCGCCCTCATTCATTTACTCGGCTTCCTGTACCGACTGGCGCGCTGCTCTGACTTTTACCGTGGCCTAGTAACATGAGGTACATGTCAGGGTAACCGGTTTACCAGCTTCCTGCTTCCTATAGAGCCTTTAATGTGACCTGGTGACTATTATGATTATTTTAATATATTGTGGGCACGAGTTAAGGTTCTCCCAACTCGTTCCCTCTGTATATTAATCAAATCCTGTTTATTGTGGCATCATATTTACTCACAGCTGTGCAGGTGAGTGGGGAATCATAGATTGCATAGTCTCTTTAATGCAATATGTGCAGATATGTATGAACATCTATGTGCATATAAATATACACCGGTGTTGCGTCATATACCGCACACACACTCACACATATAGCTATAGATATAGCTATGCACATTACTATAAAAGGAGTCTGGTGAGTCTGAGGTAGTTAAATAAGACCAGCCATAATATCAACCCGACACTCACTGTCCGTCTTATCAGCTCCACTGACCATATAGGACACTCTGTAGGTGTACAGGTCCAGACTGTAGTCCATCTGTTTCTCTGTAGGACCCTCACAGGACCACCACAGAGCAGGTATAATGTGGGTGGTGGGTCATTCTCAGCACTGCAGGGACACTGACGTGGTGGTGGTGTGTTAGTGTGTGTGGTGCTGGTGTGAGTGGATCAGACACAGCAGTGCTGCTGGAGTGTTGAGACACTGTGTCCACTCACTGTCCACTCTATTAGACACTCCTACCTTGCTGGTCCACCTTGTAGATGGACAGTCAGAGACGATAGCTCATCTGCTGCTGCACAGTGCAGTGTTGGTCATCCCCTAGTCCTGGTCATCCTCCAGTGCTCTGTCACTTCATCAGTGGGCCCACAGGACGCTGCCCACAGGACGCTGCCCACAGGACGCTGCCCACAGGACGCTGCCCACAGGACGCTGCCCACAGGACGCTGCTGGCTGGATAGTTTGGTTGGTGGATGATTCCCAGTCCAGCAGTGACACTGAGGTGTCCAGCAGCACTGCTGTGTCTGATCCACTCCCACCAGCACCACACACACTTAACACACCACCACCACGTCAGTGTCCCTGCAGTGCTGAGAATGATCCACCACCCACATACTACCTGCTCTGTGGTGGTCCTGTGGGGGTCCTGACCATTGAAGAACAGGGTAATACAGTATACAGAGAAACAGATGGACTACAGTCTGGACCTGTAGAGGTACAGATACATCATTGGCTTTAATGGCCAATCAGGTGAGGGATCTCGTCTCAGCATGTTTATTTGTAGCCTCAGTACACATGTAAAATGTTGGTTCTGCGAGGGTTCTTTAGTTAACATATGGTTCTGTATACACCATGAAGTCTCAGAGGGCTCTTTGCGTGATTACGGGGTTCCTTGCATCACGAAACTGTTTCATCAGATTGATAGACATAGTGTTCTACATGGTTCCATATAGAACCTGCCTGGGAAGCGTTCTATATAGCACCAAAAAGGGTTCTGCTGCTGTTACCATGTGAGTTTCTGGTCTAGATTTACTAATTTGTGGCCTCATTATATCAAATTCCTGCCTTATTAAACACGATCACCATGTCACCTCAGGGCTGTGTAGCTATCTAGACCTGAGAACCAGAACCTGTAGTCTGTTCCGGTGCTTCTGCAGCGCTCCAGATCGTACGGGTACTGTAATGGTGAGTTATGAAATCTGAGGTGGAGTTTGTTTTCCTGAATGCTGCTCACAGGGAACCTGATGGAGGCGCTGCAGGCTGTGCTGAAGAACCCCCCAGTCAATACCAAGAACCAGAATGTGAAGGTGAGTCAGGAGTTTAGAGGCACCAGAGCTGTGATCTACCTCATGGCCAAAGGGTCCCACACAGGTAATGTACAGAATGGGTTCAGCTGCTTCAAAGGGGAACTCCACCCAATTTTAAACATGCTGCGATAAAGAACTTGTTCAAATGTGTCCCCGGAGTGGGTGTCCCCGAGTGGGTTGGGTTACCGGGAGTGGATTACGCGGAGTGGGTCAGGCTACCCGGTGTGGGCTACCCGGTGTGGGCTACCCGGAGTGGGTCGGGCTACCCGGTGTGGGCTACCCAGAGTGGGTCGGGTCACCCGGAGTGGGCTACCCGGAGTGGGTTCCTTAGAGTGAATTTGGTGTGAAATGGTTGATTGTAGAGACTCTGGTTTCTTTACGGTGGTTGTGATGGTAACCAGGGGTCACCATGTCTACAGCACACATACAGCCATTATATATTTATTCTACCCCCCGGAGTGGATTACGCGGAGTGACCAGGTTACCGTGTCTTCATTAGGGGGGTTCCTGGTGTGGGGAACCCGGAGTGTGACCGGAGGGTCGCTGGTTCGATTCCCTGAACCGACAGGACACATGACTGAAGTGCACCCCTGGGTGCCATGGGTAGGGCTGCCCACGGCTCCGGGCAGGTGTGTTCACTGCATTTGTGTGTGCGTGTGTGCGCGTGCGCGTGCGTGCGTGTGTGTGCGCGTTTGGGTGCGTGCGTGTGTGTGTGTGCGTGCGTGCGTGTGTGTGTGTGTGCGTGCGTGCGTTTGGGTGCGTGTGTGTGTGCGTTTGGGTGCGTGTGTGTGTGCGTTTGGGTGCGTGTGTGTGTGCGCGTTTGGGTGCGTGCGTGTGTGTGTGTGTGTGTGTGTGTGTGTGTGTGTGTGTGTGTGTTTGGGTGCTTCACGTCAGTTAGGTTAAGACACTGCGGTGCATAACCTGGCATGTAAGTATGGTCCAGCAGATGACGTGACTGGTCAGCTGTTTATGAAGGTGATGGCCTGAGCAGAGAAGCTGTTCCTGTGTCTGGTGGTCTTGTTGTACAGGGTCCGAGTGTCTGCTGGATGGGAGGAGTTGGATTACGTTGTGTCCAGGGTGAGACAGATCTGGGATGACGTTCCCTGCCCGTTCCCTGGTTCTTGAACAGTACAAGTCCTGGAGGGTGGGCAGTGGAGCACCAACGGTAGTCTGTTCTGGTTCTGTACTGTGGCTCCGAACCAGACCGTGATGGATGCCCACAAGAGTGATTTGATGACTCCACTGTAGAACCGGATCAGCAGCTCCGGTGGCAGACCCAACTTCCTTAGCAGCTGCAGAACGTACATCCTCTGCTGGGCCTTTTTGAGGGTGGAGTTGGTGTGATGGTACCTGAAGGGGTCCACGGTGGGCACAGGGCTGTTGGATATTGTTAGGGGGATTAGTGTTGAGGGGCGTCTCCTGAAGTCTGTAGTCCTCTCAGTCCTGAGATGAGTGTTTAAGTATCTAGAGACGTGCAGATGAAAACTGTCGGGTCTCTGGATCACCTCATGGCTGATACTCAGTACGTATGTCTTGTGTTGCTGTGCAGGACCGCGCTGAAGGCCTGGTACTGAAAGTGCTCACAGCCTTTAAGAGCAGTGACATAGAGAAGGCGGTGCAGTCTCTGGAGAAGAATAAAGTGGACCTCCTGATGAAGTACATCTACAAAGGCTTCGAGCGGCCCTCGGAGAACAGCAGCGCGGTTCTGCTGCAGTGGCACGAAAAGGTAACGTTTAACTGATGTTCTGATTCACCGACACGCGAGCGCAGACGGCTGAAACCAGAACCGTGGAACCACTCCGCTCACTCTTTCACCGAGATCCTGAGAGCGGTATATAGCAGATCTGAGCTGCCTGTCTGAACAGGGCTTCGGTTTTCGATGTTCCTGTTCTCTCTTCCAACTAACGGAACCAAGGCCTTATATTTCGGCGTTCCTGATCGGAGCACTATGGATATTCTGCCGTCTGAACCATGAACTAACCATACCAGGACCACCACAGAGCAGGTATGTGGGTGGTGGATCATTCTCAGCACTGCAGTGACACTGGTGGTGGTGTTGGTGTGTGCGGATTCACATTTGTAGCCAGCATTATATGCACCACAGGACGCTGCCCACAGGACGCTGCCCACAGGACGCTGCCCACAGGACACTATTGCCTGGATGATTCTCAGTCCAGCAGTGACACTGAGGTGTCCTGCAGCACTGCTGGGTCTGATCCACTCACACCAGCACCACACACACTAACACACCATGTCAGTGTTGCTGCAGTGCTGAGAATGACCCACCACCCACATCATACCTGCTCTGTGGGGGTCCTGTGGGGGTCCTGACCATTGAAGAACAGGGTAATACCGTATACAGAGAAACAGATGGACTACAGTCTGGACCTGTACACCTACCTGGTCAGTGTATGGACACCTGTCTCGTTAATGTGGATACGCTGGCAAATACAACTAGTCTGGCCACACAAGTCACATTTGGTCAATCAACATTTGAACAGATGTTTAATAATCCAGATATTCCAGAAATCCGATTCGCCCTGCAGAGTGAACACGGCGAGCCGGGTCTCGCCATGCTGCGTCTTTTGCCGTACGCCATGGATGTAAGCCTGAACGCTCTTTCTCTCTATCGTAGGCTCTCTCAGCAGGAGGCGTGGGCTCCATCGTCCGCGTGCTCACGGCCCGGAAGACCGTCTAAACCCTCCTCGACCAAACACCTTGGCAGCGCTGGCACAGGGATTGGCTGGCACAACCCCCAGGCGGCGCCTGGTACCCACATACACTGTGGAGGACTTCCAATCTACCATCTCTCTCTCTCTTTTTTCTTTCTTGCTCCTGTCCTTTTTTATATTGCTTCTGATTTGGGTTTCTTGCAGAGATGACTACCCACCGCAGCCGAGGTCTCGGTAACAGCTCGGTGCGGTGGACCGATGTTTCGGTGGACACGTTTTTACCACGTCCACCCAGCAAGCTGTCTGTACCCCAGTGGGCTGCTGAGGTGGCTTTAGATGTACTGTATTATTATATAGTGGAATGTATGTGTTCCAGGCATGACTGTGGACTGTTCTCGTTCTGAAAGTGTCATGTACAGTGATTACACCATACACACTGACGTCTGATGCGACTGATCTGCTCACTTTGGGTCACTTTGGACGTTGCACTGTGTCGGGTTCCTTCTTATCTGCAGGGCTACAGCACCTTGACGCTCCGACGGACGTGATTCCTCCCGTGACTCACCGGTGGCCACTTGCGTAAGGCGTCTCAAGTGTTCCCCTTTAAGTGAAATGCATAATTGACACATTGAGGGCTGTCAATTAACATAAATTGGTGAAAATCAATTCTGATTGACAGCTCCTGAATTCTTCTATTAGAGTGAAAGGGAAAACTTGTCAGTATTCCCGATTAGCTGGCCCCCAGCAGTTGGAAGAGCGCTAGGTGGTTCCTTCATGGTGTGTTTGAATGGGGGGAAACACTGAACTGTGCTGTGGCCCTGCAGACCCCAGTAAGAGCTTTACGTCGTTTGGTTCCATTGACCTCCATCACGCACTCCGGATATCCATCACACGTGCGTGAGACTTGGTGTAGCGTTCGTTCTGCCTTAGCACTTCCTTCTGTTCCACAGTGCCCATCTTCTGCTGCACACTCTCGTACGTCTTTCACCATAGCTGGGCTTCGCTGACCTCTTTCCCCGCCCCCTCTCTTTGTTCAGACCAAGCTTTTGCTTAGTTACTGTCGAAGCAGCTACCTGACTTATCCCTGTCCACTTTATTAGAAACACCTGCTCTTGTACTTCCATCCACTGACCACCTCGTGAGCTCGTATAGGTGTACAGCTAAAGCCCACCTCTGTAATCGTTCTCCAACTCTGAGCACAGAATTGTGGGTGTTTTAAGGTGGTGGTCCCAGAAAGCATCCATTGGCGAGAGGCTGGAGCAGTGGTGGACAACAACCCTTGTTCTCAAGATCCATCTTTCCTGTTGAAGCTGGAACCAAACTCTGCAGGAACGTAGCTCTCTAGGGCAAGGGCTGGTGACCACCTCACACAAATAGTGCTTGCTGTACAACAGCATGCTGGAGGTACAAGCTGGGGGTCTCTAATAAGACAGCGACGCGTACGTCATTCTCATCCTGCTTCTACAAACTCTCGGAGAAACAAGGGAACGTGTTCTTCGTGTTGCGCTGCCAACTTGACTAAGGAAACTATATCTAAGGGTTTTGGGTGTGTACCATTCTGGGCCTGTCTCCTGGACCCAGGTTGGGCTTAATCCCCAAGACTCAAGGCTTT
The DNA here is from genome assembly GCA_024036415.1 of Prochilodus magdalenae. Classification (NCBI taxonomy): domain Eukaryota; kingdom Metazoa; phylum Chordata; class Actinopteri; order Characiformes; family Prochilodontidae; genus Prochilodus; species Prochilodus magdalenae. The sequence goes on from JAMWET010001012.1 coordinate 119,453, forward strand.
TCACTGTTAAATCACCATTTCTATTACGTTCTAGGCTTAATCTGGCCTGGAGATCGTCCTCTAATGTTCACCAGCGCTAGTCTAGGTTGATGTTGTTTAGTTCGTCAGGATGGGAAAGACTAAACTTCTGATCGATTGCCAGTCGAGTATTGTAACGAATTGACCACAGTATTTTGTATACGTTGACCTCTTTCAGGGTCAGTACGTTCTCTTTCATTCCTCCATGCCAGGGGTGCACAAGTTCTGTCCTGGAGGGCCGGTATCAGCACAGTCTGGTGGTTCCGCCTACGGAAAACACGCCCACCAAAGCTGGCGGTTAACAGATAACTAATCAAGTGTGCTTGAGCAGGTCATTTCCAAACTGTGCTGGGCACCGGCCTTCCAGGACCAGAGCTGTGGGGACCTGAGCTAAAGTTGGGCACTTCTTTCAATTGTAGTAGACGCAGTAGCCGTTTTGGAGAGCTACTCCCAACTCAACGAGGGTACGAATGCACAGGCTTCCTCGACATGCTGCACCGAATGCTGTAGCGGAGGTTGACGTGCAGTGGGGTTTCCCACTTCCTCTCCGTGGTCCACCGAACAAGCCATACGTGATTGAACTGACCAAGGTGGCCACATCCAATCGATTGTCCGTGTTTGAGAGTTTGCGGTGGCGTGTGCATATCACTCATTCGAAGTTCAAGTGCAAATACAACACAGTTTACCAACTGCCTTATGAAATATTCCTTTTATAACGTGTGGTCCATTTGGAAGCAATAAAAAGAAAAAGCTGGATGAAACTGATGTGACACTGGTTTATTTTCTGCAACAGTTCTGCTTAACAGCAATTGCATTAAGTGCTGGAAAAGGAAACAAAAAAAGAAATGACTTTTTAGTGGAACATCTCTAACGGAAGTGAATACATGTAAATCGTAACGAACGAGGGAGGGGAAAAAAAAACAAGAACAGGACAGTTCATAGCACCAATGAAGATCATTCCCCATTTAATAGAACGGACACTGTTAATAGAGCAGCTATGAGCAAAGATTACAACATCTCTAGGATATATAGGCTCATATAATGATTGCATAAACAAAGCAGGAAACGTATAATACTACATATATATATTAGAGATGCCCAATCTGAATAGTCAGATTTTGCCGTGTCTTTATTGTGGCCGAGCTTTGGTGCAGTTTGATGACCAGTGAGGTCAGGTGAGTGCACTCGCGCTGTATTCGAAGGCTGCTGGCACACCTGTACCAATAACTGGTAGCATAGCTATGCTAACACATTGTGCTTAAGAGGCAACTGGCTCTTATTTTTGATGTAGCGTTCGTTATTTAAAAAAGGCAACTTCAATTTGGGGATAAAACGTGGCTTATTAAAAACCCTATATTTTTGGCTTGCAACTTTGGCTAGCAGAAGATAGGCTAGTGAGCTTTTACATAGGCGAGTCACATTATTATGACCAATATAATAGCCAGAGTAACCACTGTGTGCAGCACTGACGGCAGCTACACAGGCTGGGAGTGACTCTGGAAGGTCCGGGTAGGTTGTCGGAGGTATCTGGAGCAATGCTGACTGCAGTGCAGCCCTACTGGAGTGGGGGGTTCTAGTCTAGGGAATTAGGGGACCAGGGTGGGTCTTGGAAAGATTGGAAATGCTCTTCCAACCAACGTGGGACATTATGTTGCTTTGTCCTGGTGGAAGATTGAGTCCGACCAAGGGAAGACATTCAACATATATAGTTCCGAAATTTTCGAGAGTGCCTTCCATATGGATGAGTGGGTTTTTGAGATATGAGCTGCCGCCATCGAAAATAGGAAGTGGTCATAATAATGTGACTCGAGTCTGTACATGTTCCAATAGCTAAGACAGTACGAGCTAGTAAAGGCCAATAAAACCCAGCCAGTCCATAAAAATTCATGATCGGTGCATCCCTAATAGTATAGCCACTGCCGGAAAACACCCTTCTAGCTTTTGCTGGGGAAGTCGAACAAGCACCCCTAACTCCCAATGTCAACCATGTAAGAACGTTATTCCGTCATTTTGGACCGTTTCTGTTGGCCCATTCGTCACACACAGTCTAAACAGCAGCTCGTATTTTCAAACTATACCAAAACCCAGCAACGGTTGAGGTTTCGTTTCCGGCGGTGACGGTATATTAATCACATATATGCAATTTAACAATCCTGAAAGGGAACAGGGAGCAAAACATACAAGGGACGAAAAAATAAAACTAGAAGCACTAAGAAATACTGCGAGAACTACGAGCGCAGAATGCAAACGGAACCGTTACGCGAGAGTCGGTATGTTTTAAGGCCACAACTGATTTACAGTTGAAAAATGATTAAGGACATTAACGGGTTGTGGCATGCACATGGTCTTTGTGGCACTCAGCAACGGAGCTGATTGGTCCTCTAACTGACTAAACACTTATTTAGTAAGTGGCTGCATCTCTACAGTATCGTGAAATGTCTAGTGACTCGTTTTAGGCTCTAGCATCTTTATCTTTTGCCCATTATGGTCAGTAAACCATAGGAGTTCTCAGTTAGCCGGATAACTGAAGCTCAAAGTCAAGTCTGTCCGGCAGGAGAATAGCTAATGAGGGATGGTGCTACTGGACAGTCTTCACTTTCGGCTTCAGTTAGCCAAGTTATTGAGAAAGCCCACTTCGTGAAGCAACCTTCAGGCAGGGGTGGGCAACATGATGCTATTCACGGTGAAATGTCGCACCTTCATGGGCAACATCGCAGATATCACCAATACTTGAAGACAGAAACTTCATTTCCACCGATTCTTCAAAATTTTCCACAGTAGTGTGAACAAGGTCGTTCAGAGTGTCACGGTACGAAATGCTCTCAGAATACACAATGGTGGTGATGGTAACCAGACGTCCGCCTCTAAAAGCTCCCTCCCAGAACACTATTACACAACGTGGGCATGGATATGCTGCCTGATGTCTGAGACACTGTTTCAGTAGATCTGACTTAAAGTACACTCGTCGTCAAAACACATAGCTGCACCCAGAAGGAATGAAACTTGGTGGGTGGGTCCATACCGAGACGTCTGGCATGTTGGGTTAGCAAACACGGCGGCCCGACGCCATACTGAGAGACAGACTTCTGTATGTGTAGCTCAATAAATATTGATCATATCAGTCTAGATTTATCACCAGTTATTGATCCTGGTCACCTTTATCTCCCTTCCCAACTGCACCGCACTCCCACACCTCCTTCAGGGTGCAGCTGTTCTTTTGATGATGACCGTATACAAACATGTGAAGGTTTACTGGTGGTTTTGATAGTTAAATGTCTACATGTGTGTTGTAGACATGCTGATTCCTGGTTCCCATCGCCACCACTGTAAAGAAATCTCTTGAAGAGTCACTTCAACTGTTTCTCAACACGGGACTTTAACATCTGCACTGTGCAGAAATTCTGAAAAGTAGGTGGAAATGCCATTTAAGCTCATTAAAAGAGAACACTGGCAGTCCTGTATAGCTGGATTTCATGATGTATGATGTACAGTTCATTGTACATGGTCTGTTCCAACCTGGCAACCTTGAAAAACACATAATACATATTATGTATCGTGACAATGTCTAAGTATTGAGGTGCTGAATGTCTACCATATTGCTCACCCTTACTCTCTGGTTCCATCATGATTAAGACAACTCATGGTTTCCACCGTTCTCCTGCTCTTCATAGGCCAAAACTCGCTTGGGGCGACCCTTGGGCCTGCCCTGTGGCTTCTTTCTTGCTTTTGGCTTGGCGTTTTCTTGTATCTCTTGAGCAGGAGGAGGAGGAGAAGGAGGAAGAAGAGGACGAGGAGGAGGAGCAGTTTCACCGCTGTGGTAGCGAAGGACATGGCTTTTGAGGCTGACGTTGTGGTTGAAGCACTTCTCACAGAACCTACACTTGTAGGGCTTTTCTCCCGTGTGGAGACGCATGTGGGACTTGAGATGGCCCTCCTGGGTGAAGGAGCGTTCGCACACGTCGCATCTGAAAGGCTTTATGCCGGAGTGAATCAGTTCATGCCTTTCCAACCTGTCCAGGTGAGGGAAACCCTTGCCGCATGTCTTGCACAAGTACTTCCAGGGGCCTCGGTGGGATCTCACGTGGCGATTCCGCTTTACGATGTTGCGGAATTTCTCGGGGCAATCCGGGCAGAGGTACGGCTTTTCCACTTTCGGGTGGGTGTCCTCGTGCTCCAGCTTGGCGGGCCGGTTCCGGAAAGGCATCAGGCAGTACTTGCACGGGTGCACCGTGTTCCCATGAAGTTTCCGCGTGTGCGCCTTCAAGCCCTTTTCGGTCCGGAACCTTTTGTCGCAGTTCGGACACACGAGGTGCTTGGTCTTGTACTCGCACACATGCTCCTTCTTACCATTTTCCTCAGTGGGTTTCACATAAAAGACGCCGCATTCCTGACACAACACACGTTTGGTGGTGAGCCCGTGCTCCTCCTCGACATGAACCTGGTAGCTCTGGTAATCAGTGAAGCGGACGAGTAACTTGTCGAGGCACCGAGTGCCCATGTATTCGACCGAGACGCACTTGGGGCAGGCGAAGATTTTTTCGTGGCGCAGTAATGAACACTGTAGCCTGGCCTCGGAGTCGCATTCTTCACAGCCCACCACTGGCATACTGCCGTCGTTCTCCAGGATGTCGGAGTCGTCGGATTCCTCCTCTTCCATGGACATTTCCGAGTCCGTATCCTTGGCAGCGTCTTGGTTAGGGGGCTCCCACTCGTCTGAGCTGTTGTTCTTTTTGGATTTCCTATTTTTCTTCTTCTTATTGGTTTCCTCTTCCTCTGGACTTTCATAATCGCTTAATAAATCATCAGATGATAAAGTGACCTCTAGCTCCTCCTGGGAAAAGATAAAAACATACTTTTAGAATTACGACATCGCAGAATTCCTCTGGACCAAGGTTGAGCATTTATCTAAGAACTTCACATGGCTTATGCCTTTTCACCCTGCAGTCCAAAGAAACATAATTTAGATTTAGCTCTGACCAGAACAAATATACACTCATCGTCAAAAGAACTGTTGCACAAGTAGCTGCACCCAGAAGGAATCAACCGACAGTAGTGAGACATGGTGGGTATTTTTGACACTGTGAGACATGCTAATGATTCAAGTTTCACACTTACATCACGTGCATGTGACATAAGCAAGGACAGGCCTTATCTCTGTACCTGGCTGACCCAACATCCATGATTCCTGACATTCAGCGAGCAGGGATGCCCTCCAGTCATCCTGTTAGTGTGGCGCTATTGGCAGACAGGTGCGCCACGCAGGACTACATGCACACAGACCGTTACCACGACTGTCCTTAACACCACGCCACCGTCGCCAAAGACTGCAGTGGTGTCGTACCAGACTGTCATGGAGGGACTCAGAATGGCAGCGGGTCATCTTCAGTGACGAGTCCCGCTTTAGTCTTGGTGGAGACGCCCAACGACTCCGTGTGTGGAGGCACCGTGGTCAGCGCCAAGATGAACGGTTTGCTGTCACACGTCCAGAAGGCCTGGTGTCACTCCACCTCCACCCCTACCGCACCATCTGCAGGAACTGTGTGAGGATGTTCAAGCTGCATGGGATGGATTATCACAGGACACCATTAGGAACCTCTACAGCTCCATACCGAGACGTCTGGTGTGTTGGGTTAGCAAACACGGCGGCCCGACTCCATACTGAGAGACAGACTTCTGTATGTGTAGCTCAATAAATATTGATCATATCAGCCTAAATTTATCATCAGTTATTGATCCTGGTCACCTTTATCTTCCTTCCCAATGGCACTTCAATCCCACACTTCCTTCCGGGTGCAGCTAGTTTTTGACAATGAGTGTACTTACATTTTTAACAGACATGAATTTTATCTATCTATCTTTTTATATTTTACATATTAACTAAATAACAAATTCTTATTTACAATAGCAGCCTGGTTAGGGCCACAACACACTTGGGTTACATCTATCAAAGCATAAGTCCCTTCAACCTGGCAAGTATTCTTTCACTTTACAAGTGAAGCGTAAACTCCACAGAGACGCATTCAAATCCCTCACTCCCATGTGTACAGTGCTAGAACTATTACTGACATATTACTGGAAGTGTGGTAGTTTCAGAGCAGCTCCTGGAGGCGCTTCTCTGATGCAGCAGACAACCTAACATGGCAGCACCTGTGCCGTTTAATAAGCAGAAACAAACTGAGCTAATATTCTCATCTGAAGTAGCTATATGGGAAGAGCCTAAGCCGCACAGATGATAATACTTGGATAAGGACCACTGTACTATGCCAGCCTCTTATTGCAAAGGAGTCCGTGCCTCAACTCAACCATCTACAATTTTCCTGTGTTAACATATTCCTTATCATCGCTGTCCAAAAAATAGCAAAAATAAATAAATAAATAAATAAATAAAAAAAAATAAAAAAAACCCAATTTAATTCTAATGTAAGTCAAGTGTAAACTGCAGCTCATGTGATCAATAGATACATAAAAGTAGAAGTCATCCAAAATGGAGATACAAGTTTTTCATTGGACAGCAACGATATATTAAACATCACTGTTTCAACTCAAGGATCCTTTGGGTTGAAGCTTCCGGACAGAGATAGCCGGGGTTTCTTTACCACCCACCACAGTGTAAAAGCAGCATTAACATTTTCCATATTTCAAAAATAACTCTTCCAACTCAAGGACACTTTGGGTCGAAGCTTCCGGATTGTAAAAACAGAGAGATCCGAGGCGTCTGTTCCCAGCTACCAAAGTAAGGCACGGTGCACACTCTGAACAGTAACGCCACTTTACAGCAGGCCTGAAGATGGCACTATACCCCAAGGAACCTGCCTATGCACTTCAACAAGCAAAACAAAACAAACTGCAGACAGATTAAACAGCTCAGTGTATCCACAGAGCCCATGATCGTGTGTCGGAAGGCACTGATCAGGACATGAAGGGCAGTTTCTGATTTCTTCAGTCAAACAGTTTTATGGCTGATTATTATCACTGAGGGTGTACAGGGGTTGGACAATGAAACTGAAACACCTATCATTTTAGTGTGGGAGGTCTCATGGCTAAATTGGACCAGCCTGGTGGCCAATCTTCATTAATTGCACATTGCACCAGTAAGAGCAGAGTGTGAAGGTTCAGTTAGCAGGTAAGAGCACAGTTCTGCTCAAAATACTGCAATGCACACAGCATTATGGGTGACATACCAGAGTTCAAAAGAGGACAAACTGTTGATGCACGTCTTGCTGGCGCATCTGTGACCAAGACAGCAAGTCTTTGTGATGTATCAAGAGCCACGGTATCCAGGGTGATGTCAGCATACCACCAAGAAGGACGAACCTCCACCAGCATCACGTAGTGACCTGGCCACTATCCTGCAAGAAGAATGGCTTAAACTCCCTCTGACCACTGTGCAGGACGCAGTATATGTCATTCCCAAGACCAACTGACGCTGTATTGGCCGCAAAAGGAGGCCCTACACCATACTAATAAATGACTGTGGTCTAAAAACCAGGTGTTTCAGTTTCATTGTCCAACCCCTGCATATGCCACCATCCTGACGCACTGGTCCAGTCAGTACCCGACGAACACTAAGCACGGTTGTAAGTCGCTCTGGATAAGAGCGCCCGCTAAAGGCCATAAACTGAAATCTAAATTAGCACATTTCCTATACTCTCTATTAGCCTCAAAATCAGGGGCATCACTGCAGTAATGTGGATAAGAGGGCTAAGCCTAGTCCTGGGTGGGTCTAGAGGGATGGTACCCCAGGAGAGATTCTTTAATATCCCCAAAATGTCGGTCCACTGTGCACATTCGGAGTAGTAACACCCAGAGAGCATATTTACAATGGCTATTTGGTCAAACTGGCACGCAGGAGATCTGTCTCTCCTAGTAGTCTGGATTAAGCACAGAGCCAGTATGATGAACACTGTCTCCACCCACTTACAACAGGCACAGATCAAGCAATGGTACTGAAGTCCAGAAGCTCTCTCTCTCTCTCCTCTCTCTCAGACAAGCTGGAGCTCCTGAATATATTATTCAAATACACAGATTATAGATCAGTTCAGTCTCACACAGTCAATGTGGTTTGGCTCTACAGACATGATTAATAAGCTAGGTGATGGCATTCATGGTCAATCAATTTCAGTATGAGTTTTAAGTGAGAGCTTAAAGAGCTCTCCTCACTTTCTTCTTGATCACTAACCTCCACCAGATCTCCTCTTTCAGCCTCGTCAGTCTCCTTCAGCTTCTTTCTCTCCTTACCTCCCTGTGTTTAGTGACAGTAATGCATTATTCTTCCAAGAATTCAACGAGAGAGCAATCACTGTTTCCATTTTCACTGGTTCTGTTTATTTAACTGATCAAATCTCCTCATCTAACTTTCCCTCAACAGAGCTGCCGCCTCCTCAGCTCCATATGAAGGCTAGGGAATTAATTGAAGGATATATGAATTGAGTTATGATCAACACTGTATGCCCTTATGACTGACATTAACATACTCTGAAGAGAATACATGGAGATTGCCAAAAGTATTCACTCGTCTGTCCTCACACACATATGAACTTGAGTGATATCCCATTTTTGATGTCATCCTACGATGTCAGCCCACCCTTTAAAGCTATAGCAGCTTCAACTTGTCTGGGAAGGCTTTACACAAGGTTTAGGAATGTGTTTATGGGAATTTTGGACCATTCCTCCAGAAGAGGATTAGTGAGGTCAGACACTGATGTTGGGCGAGAAGGCCTGAGCTTGCAGTTCCTTGGCGCTCTCTAAACCCTGCTCTTGAGCTAAACTGAAGGACACATGAAGTTTGGAGGTCTGTAGTGACTCTGCAGAAAGTTGATGACCTCTGTGCACTATGACCCTCAGCATCCACTGGCCCTGCTCTATCATGGTATGTGGCCTACCACTTTTCCTGTGGTTCCCAATTACGCCCACTTTGTTAAATTCCCACTGACAGTTGATTGCGGAATATCTAGTAGGGAGGAAATTAACGACAGGACTTGTTGCACAGGATGAACCCTATCACGGTACCACGCTGGAATTCCCTGAGCTCCAGAGAGCGACCCATTCTCTCACTAACGTCTGTAGAAGCAGTCTGCACGTCCAGGTGCTTGGTTTTATACACCTGTGGTCATGAAAGTGATGGGAACACCTGAATTCACTGATTTGGATAGGTGAGTGAATACTTTTGGCAATATAGGGGTATATAAGAGCTGACTGTATTGTTATGGCTATGTTCTTAAAGCAGTGGTCTTGTCAACTCGCTAATGTTGGTGTTCAGATAATTACTTTCCCTTATGTAAAATTTAGGTTAGCTAGCTAACCGCTAACTGAGCAAAAAGCCAGCTATACCGGCCACAGTTCACCACAAAGCGTGGTGAACACATACCATACTGTATGTGTATCTCCACTCTGTATCTACTTACTGTTGCACTCTGTGTACAACAGACTACAGGATTAGGATATTTGAATGGGTGTAACCCAGTCATCAAGTACCCATGCCCATCTCTACTGGACACCACTCCTCGTCTAAGGTTCTCCTGGCTGCATGTGCTAGAACCCTTAATATGATTACACTGATATGATCAACAGTGCATGTGTGCTAGTTCAAGTATAGGCAAATCACATCCCCCCTCAGATGGTCTAAACAGTCTCTAAGCAGGTACTACATCAACAGAACAATCAAGAAGGCGAAGACAGCTATACTTACATATGTCGGGTTACGTGAAACCTGCACCTTGGGAGAGAAATCCGCCGCATGGAGAATCTAAAAATAAACAACAGGACAACAGCTGTCAGATTATAGAGCTATACTTTTAATACGGCAGAATTATAACAAGGGAGCTGAAATGCTGGAGTCAGTTCTCTTGTCCCAGGATATAGCTGTAACCGGCATAACTCATGGATGGATGGATGGTTGGTTGGAGTGTTCAGGTCAATTCTGTGGTCAAATGTTAAACATCATGTCCCTCAACTGTTTATGCACAGATCACACAGATTTATGCTTTATTACCAGGAAACATTAGAAACTGAGAAAGATAGAAATATGATAAATAGAAATATGATTAAAACAAATTTACATTTACATTTATGGCATTTAGCTGACGCTCTTATCCAGAGCGACTTACAAGGTTAATAATATTACAGGGAGGCCAATGTAGTGTTAGGAGTCTTACCCATAGACTCTTATTGGTGTAGCGCAGCATAATCACCCCAACCGGGATTCGAACCCCAGTCTCCCACATGTGGTGGTGGCTCCCTGTCAGGTAGTGGTGTTATCTGCTGAGCTACACCAACCACCAATATATGCATAATTGCAAGTGTATAATTGCAGTCAAATAAATAAATAAATAAATAAATAAATAAATAACCCAACATTAGGCATTACTTACAGGAAAACATCCTTATTGTTTATGTAAGGTAAAGAGATTTAATTATTTTAGAGCCAATCATTATTACCACCCATGGTAACACTGCTGTACACACACACAAAAGTATGAACAACTCTGGACAAATGATTACATTAACATAAATCAGCATATCCTTTACAGTAAACAGCCTTAAATACAGTATTATACCATTTTGATTTGCTCAGTTTACAACTATAAAACTGTGTTATAAAATACGCCACCACTTCCACACAGGCCACATTTTATGACCCTCCCCGTATCTGATGAACGGGAGCTATAATGCCCATTTTCAGTGTACAGGATGAGGTTTTTCAGTCCTACTGATTGGTCAGATGGTCCACTCTGTGCAGCATCCTGTCCTACAGGCAGCCAATACAGACAGCCCGTGTAACGAGATGATGTCACCTTGTAACAGAGACCAAGGACTGGAATTCCATGGAGGAATTTCAGGCTGCTGAGTAAAGCGGTTTCTGTGGGAGAGTGTTTCTCCCTCTGGCATGTACTTTGGGCTTCATAACAGACCATGTACATGCACCAACAGCCACATACACACCGAAGGACAGAGAGGCTGAGGTTGTTTCAGTAGGCTGCAGGAGTCGTTTAAGGGACGCTCCAGGCAGACTACCGGAAAACCCCTTTCTAATAACGCATCAAAGGATGAAAGGAAGTTCTGAAAAACACTAAATGCTTTGGGGTGGATGTTTGAGGGCGTTCTGGTTGAAAACGGGTTTTCTTTTTCTAGCAGCACCGTTAAGACATCTGGCCAGCTTCAGCATTCGCCTGCTAGTGACAAAAGGAAAGGGAAAAAAAAAAAGCCCACATAGTTTAAACACACCAAAGGCAGTTCCTGTACAGTCCCCCCCGTCCCCCTCAAACTTCCTCCCACCTTTTGATACACCATCAGAAGAGGGTTTTCCCCCAACCAGTGTGGCTGGAGTGTCCCTGTTCAAGGGGAATTCCACCAAGGTTTCCAAATTTCTGCTCAGTGCTATCGCTAAGATGTAAACAAGGCCCTTTAAAGGGGCGTGCTGATGGGAACCAGATGTCCGGAGACTTTAATGCCTCTAAAAGCCCCCTTAAGAGGAATTTATTACAGGAAATGGTTATGAATACTGTGCCTCCATGTTTGAGACCCGGTTTTATGATAGCTTTGAGAATGTACCTTTTTAAGTCAGTGTTCAGCGGGGAGAACGCAAGCCCCCATAATTCCCAAATGACATAAAAACCATGTGCAGCTTCATCGGATAATAAACAAAGCAGCTCCATGTGGGTTTAGGAACCCTGGCTCCCATCACCACTAATGACTTTTCATGACGTCTGAAAGATTAAACTGTATAGGAAATTTGAAATGGCACTGGACTTCCCCTTTAGGAGCATCCAAACCAATAGACCATATAACCAAGTTTGTCAACTGTAGTCACTAAGACCACCAGTCGAAATCATGTGTGTCACCATCCCTCATATTTAATACTAACAAGACGCACTGCAGGGTGAAGCTGCACTTCGTTCGAACTTCCCGTTCCACCTTAAATGGTGCAGCAGTTACATTAGAGCGCCACCATTTAAGGTGGGACGTGCACATTCTGACAAGAAGCTGGTGAATATTAAGGCAACCTCACCCTGTTGTCTCTAAGACCCTAACACATAAAAACGACCGCACCTTTTACGGTGGAACCAGAACACACACAAAAAAGAACAGGCGGATATTAGGACAGCCTCACCCCGATGTCTCCAGGACCCCCATAACATAAACAACCTGCACAGCGCGAGCTACGGGGGCGGTGCAGCGCAGTTAGTTAGCGTAGCCACCTAGCCGGCTAGTTTAACGTACCTCAGGCTCCTTGGTTATGCCCGTTTTCCGCTTCCTTATCAATAAAGACGGGATGGCCGTTTTCTTTACTATGAGTTTGGGTGGGTATCCCATTAATTCGGCTTTCAGGTCTCGTTCGTAGTCCTCCGGTCGAAAGTGCTGGCTGCACACTCGCAAGTAGACGTAGTTCTTCTGCGGGGTGTTTACATCCCTGCCTATAGCTGCTAACCACTTTTTGCAAAGCTCGACATCTTTTTCGGGGAAACGGTGAAAAACGACACCTTTGGCTCTCGCCTCCTCGTATCTATCACAGCCGGGTACGCTGCACTCTGCGGGCATTCTTCTGCCAAACTCTGTTATCGATAGTGGGAGGTGGGGAGGAGAGAAGGCTGCTCTCCCGTCTCCGCAACCAGCGAGGAGCTATAGCGCCAATACTAGGCTACCAGTGCGGAATGAATGTGTGGGTCTCCGAGAGCACATCGACGGCTGTGATTGGTGGATCGCCGTACGGCGTGTGACGTATGTGCGCTGTGCATGCTGGGTATTGTAGTTTGTAGTGCTGAGTAGGGAAAACACACAGCAAATCGCTCTGATCTCATTTGTAGTTTCGAAACCAGGTGTCAAAACATGAGGGTTAAAGTGATGATATATGCTCAGAAATTAAGAAGTCATGTTTTCCATCGAGATGGAGGAGAAAAAGCAGCTCACCTCCACAGCCAGCGAAGAGCTTTAGCGCCAATGCTAAGCTAAGCTCTCTTTCTACACCACCAGATGAGAGTTCAGGTTCAGTTACATGTTTAATAAGGGGAGCTCAAAATTGTTCACAGTGGTAGTGATAGGAACCAGACTTCCACCTTATCATATATATATATATATATATATATATATATATATATATATATATATATATATATATAATGATCTGTTCTATCATGAAATTATATATAGCATTATCTGAGTGTTAATTGGTCAGCCTAATTGTTACTGATTGGCTGGTAAGCTGATCAGCTCATTGGCTAAGTACAGTGGTACACACGTATTGAAGTCATGAATGAATATAAGGCACTATGAGAAAGTCTTTTAACTAGAATTAAAATGAAGTAAAATGTATAACACCAGTGTGTATATATTTTATGTTGTTCTGTGTTTAAGTAACTGGATTTCTATACATAGACAATTAAATTTTTACGATTTATAGTGATTGTCATTTTGAACTCGCTCTGGAGCGCCCCCTAGTGGCTGAAAAACCTAGAGAACAAAACTGAATGGCCAATTTAATATTTAAAATTTCATACCTTTATGTGCAAGCTGAGCTGTCCGTTATCCAACCGCCAATTTCATCACCTGTTATGTAATTTGCCCATTATAAACACTGGAGGTGCAGAGGTGATGACTTTTTATGACCAATGTCCTACTCATTCATTCATTCATTCATTCGTTTGTTCATCTTCTAAGCCTCTTAACCTTCTGGTTCACAGAGGATGCTGGAAACAGGAAACACCCCAGTAACGCCACCAGTCCACTGCAGCAAATACGTTCTCTTCTTCAAATTAACGTCCCAAAATCTCAACACCGTATCATGTGTATGAGCTAGCACAGGGGTTCTCATGGGGGTACTTTTCTACCACATAGCCCCCCTAATAATCCCTATAAAGCATAGCAGCCCACCAGCAAGCTAAAATCAGCTTTGATAAAATCTCCTAAGACGTTTGGTTGAGGAAAATTAACGATAGGTCAAAGTTCAAACAAGGGAGCTATGAAAGGACGCCAAGCAACCCCTCCATCAGTGACCACCCAGCTGCTATGCTGTCTCATGCATGTTTGATTAGCCCGCTACTGTCTTGTGTGTATTTGTACATGTGTACAATAATATAGATATATTTCAATTAATATATTTAATACATCACTAATTTGGTTTTATATGATGATTCCGACCCACTACAAACTCCTGCCTTGACCAGAGTACAAGCCCACGGACCACTAGAGGGCGCTTCATGGCCCACTGGTCGTTGGCCCTAGCCCACAGTTTAAGAAACCCTGCTCTAATGCACACATACACATTACATATGAGGACACATGTATTTGCCTTGTACATTTAATATAACACTTATATGGTGACGTATGACTGCCTCCACCTGAGGGGGGCAATCGTGGGCTGGAGGTTTGGAACCCAGCCTTGTAACCGGAGGGTTGCTGGTTTAATTCCCTAACCTGACAGTAACGACAAAGTGCCTTCGAGCACCTTACTGCTTACACGGGCACCATGGGCCCACCACTCCGGGCAAGTGTGTTCACTGCCCCCCCCCCCGGGGAAATCCTTGAATGGTAAGAAATGGCTCATAAATACTCAGAGCATGATGGCCACACCTATAGACTTACTGAGTACAGTCCCACGTTCCACTAGAGGGCGCTTTATGGCCCACTGGTGGTCCTCAAACCACTAGTGGTGAAACCCTGCTGTAGTGCACACGTTCACATTACATATAAGGACACATGTATTTGTATTAATACACTAATATGGCGATGTATGACATTTCCGGCCCACTACAACCAACTTCCTCCACCTGAATACAACACCACGGACCACTAGAGGGCGCCTCACGGTCCACTGGCGATCCCCAGCCCATAGATTGAGAAACTCTTCTCTAGCAAAAGCTGATCAGCTCTCTGGTAGCACCATGGGAAAACAGTACCCGACTCAAAACCCAGAACTAGCCCAAACTCATCAGGAGCAGTTTGGGAAACAGTTACCGGAACAAGTCTGACATTACAAACTCCAGAACCCTGAAAGCGTCGGTTTACTATACGTTGTGGTTTGGACACTGCCCCCTAGTGCACACGATGTTCACATCACAGTCAAGCGTGCTGGTAGACACCTCCGCACGCGTCTGCACGTGGGGCCCTGTATGTGTGCAGTTCGAGATTCCCCCCCACTGGAACACTTTCCCCGCCTCTGGTTTGGAGTCCCCCTTGAAAGCGAGTCCACTTCACAGGGAGCTACCAGGGCGATTGGAATGCACCTACTTTCCTTTCTTCTCGCTCGCTAAGTGTCTACAGATGTAGCACATGACGGTGGCGCTCGCTGATTCGTCGGCCAGAAAGAATGACTGCTTGTAAGTGTGGGGGGCTCCTCCTTCTCCTCCTCCTTTCTCACCGATCTCCCACCAGCCTGAGTAGCCTGCTCTCTCTCTCTCTCTCTCTCTCTCTCTCTCTCTGTGGGTGGTAAACTGGTTATTGCAATATTCTACTCAGCGACGGTTGTGTACTGAGCGATTGTGCTCATCAAGCAATCCATCAGGCTTGAAGCTGTAGGGGGTGGGAGCCTGTTTTCCGTCAAGAGCCCTGCTTTGTTTACGTTGGGGAGTCCAGTGTAGTCTTCCGTAGTCTTCTCTGGGAGGGTGTATTCATTTTTTTGCTTGGGGCCGGAGTCTTTTATTGGGCTACAAGGCGGTTGGGATCGGGGTGATATGGTGGAAAGGGGGAGTTGGGGGTGGGGAGAGGCAGTAAGGACTTTATGTGCAGCCTACCTAGACGGGCGGTGGGAGATGTAAACAAAGTCATTCTGAGTGGTCCGATGTGAAATGCGTCATTCCAGAGAAAATTGGAGAGCCAGGATTGTTTACAGTGGTGGTGATGGGAACCAGACGTCCGAGCGGCTTAATGCGCCTAAAAGCTCCCTCGGAGAAAGCTATTATCCGGAATGCTTACGGATATGCTGCCTGACCGGCATCGGAATCACTTCACTGGCCAAGGACGGCCGCATTTACGGGGAGTTTGTGCTGGTGGGTTTCGTACATGGGGCTGTCCAGACACAACACAAACAGCCTAATGTATATACCTACATATGTACACATGTATACATAACAGAAGATATACACATGCTTGGTAAGTCATTTCAAATGCACGGGTTGCCAGATCCTCGAGACGTTGTTTACAGATAGTTCTGAAATGCTTTCGGCTTCCTAAAGTGGAGAGGCGCATGCAGGGTGTGTTGGGAAGCGATAGAGCCCCATTCATCAACATTAGAGTAACACGTGTAGCTTCACTGGGGGTTTGGGATAGTAAATAAAACGGCTGTGTTTGTGTTGCACACGTCGAGGCTCCGAGTTCCCACCACCACCACCACGGTAAAGAAATCCCAGTCAACAATGAACCGATTCCCCTCTAAATGTGTGCATGGTTTAACAGCCGAGATGTAAACAAAGTCATTCGGAGTGCTTTGATGTGAAACGCGTCATTCCAGAAATATCTGGCAAGCCGGAGTGTTCACAGCGGTGGTGATGGGAACCAGACGTCTGGCTCTAAGAGCTCCCACACAGAAAGCTATGAGATGGGATGGTTACGAATGCTCGGCCTGATCAGAATCATGTTTTTATGTAACCCTTTATGTAACTGCAGATACAATGAATTCGTCTTTGTTCAACTGGTGCGGTAATAAAGGTACATGCACAATATACATGGAGGGAGATATACACTCATCATCAAAAGAACAGCTGCACCCAGAAGGAGGTGTGGGAGTGCGGTGCTGTTGGGAAGGAAGATAAAGGTGACCAGGATCAATAACTGATAAATTTAGACTGATATGATCAATATTTATTGAGCTACACATACAGAAGTCTGTCTCTCAGTATGGCGTCGGGCCGCCATGTTTGCTAACCCAACACGCCAGATGTCTCGGTATGGAGCTGTAGAGGTTCCTGATGGTGTCCTGTGATAATCCATCCCATGCAGCTTGAACATCCTCACACAGTTCCTGCAGATGGTGCGGTAGGGGTGGAGGTGGAGTGACACCAGGTCTTCTGGACGTGTGACGACAAACCGCTCGTCTTGGCGCTGACCACGGTGCCTCCACACACGGATTCGTTGGGCGTCTCCACCGAGACTAAAGCGGGACTCGTCACTGAAGATGACCCGCTGCCATTCTGAGTCACTCCATGACGGTCTGGTACGACACCACTGCAGTCTTTGGTGACGGTGACGTGGTGTTAAGGACAGTCGTGGTAACGGTCTGTGTGCATGTAGTCCTGCGTGGTGCAGCCGTCTGCCGATGGTGCTGCACTAACAGGAGGACTCATGGAGGACACCACTGCTCACTGAATGTCCACAACCGTGGCTGTCGTGTCCTGTTCTAGCTTACGTCACATGCACAGCTGAGCATGAAACTTGAATCGTTTGCATGTCTCATGATGTTAGACCTACCTACCAACTTTCGTTCCGGTCGGTTGATTCCTTCTGGGTGCAGTTACATACCGTCCACGTCCAAAGACAACCAAGTATCTCCAAAATGGCAACTTTACAGGAAAGGCCAAAAACCTGATTGAATTTGAATGCAAGTCAATGGAACCAGACGTTTTTCCAAGCACGTTTTGGATATTTCTGGTGATCCATTCATCATATAACGCCCACCCAATGTAAACAGCAGCTCATGTGATCAAATGATGCCAAAAAATAAAAATCGACCAAACTGGAGACACATGGTTTTCACTGGACAGCGACGATATGTGAAACTCTTCGGTTCATGATGAGTGTTTACTGAAATGAATATCGCACCTGATGCCCAAGACAGCTTTGAGAAGGTTACGGCCTGTAGGTTGTGTAGGTTCACTGTTTGGTTTGATAGTAAGATGCCTCTATCTGTGTTCTGGACCTGATGACCCCTGGTTCCCATCAGCACCGCTGTAGAGAACATCTGCCTGTACGTTTCCCGACAATGAACCATTTCACATCAAACCATGCCCGCATAATTAAATCGCTGATGTGACATGGTCTGTTTTAGAGGAACAGAGTCAGAATTGTTCCCTGTGGTGGTGAAAGGAACCAGACGTCTGAAGGGTCCCATGCCTCCGACAGGCTCCCTCACCGACAGCTATTCCGTGGAATGGTTCTGAATACGCTGCTCGAGCGGAGTCAGGGTCTCTATTTCAGGCAAGTACAGCTGCGTTTACTGGGGATATGTCTTAAGGGTAATGGTGCACAAAGACGAAGACACGAAAACACAAAGGGCTCCACAACTACGTGTCATAAAACCACACGTGTGAGTTATATGCATGGGGTATACACAGTGTTAGACACTTACATACAGGGGTTAGACAATGAAACTGAAACACCTGTCATTTTAGTGTGGGCGGTCTCATGGCTAAATTGGACCAGCCTGGTGGCCAATCTTCATTAACTGCACATTGCACCAGTAAGAGCAGAGTGTGAAGGTTCAGTTAGCAGGTAAGAGCACAGTTCTGCTCAAAATACTGCAATGCACACAACATTATGGGTGACATACCAGAGTTCAAAAGAGGACACACTGTTGGTGCACGTTGGTGCAAAGACTTGCAAAGACAGCAAGTCTTTGTGATGTATCAAGAGCCACGGTATCCAGGGTAATGTCAGCATACCACCAAAAAGGACGAACCTCCACCAGCATCACGTAGTGACCTGGCCACTATCCTGCAAGGAGAATGGCTTAAACTCCCTCTGACCACTGTGCAGGACGCAGTATATGTCATTCCCAAGATCAACTGACGCTGTATTGGCCGCAAAAGGACCCTACACCATACTAATAAATGACTGTGGTCTAAAACCAGGTGTTTCAGTTTCATTGTCCAACCCCTGTAGATATATATATATATATATACATACATACACACACACACACACATTGCATATCTCCAAAATGGGAACTTTACAGGATATATATATATATATCCTGTATATATATATATATATATATATATATATATATATATATATATATATATATATATATATATATATATATATATATATATATATATATATATATATATAGATAGATAGATAGATAATATCCTCTGTGGCCAATGCAAAAGGTCCCCACTGATAACCGTTTCACCATCAGCAATCAGCAGTACACAGATACTCTTGTGTGTAGGTTCGTTGGTGGTTTCGGATAGTAAATAAAACCAAACCACTCAGAAAACCTTGGCTTCCCGAAGACTAATTGTGCATCATTGTTGAAAAATCTCTGGAATTCCCCTTTAAAGGAGGGAAATTCCACCAAGTTCTCAAAATGTCTGCATAATTAAATGGTTAAGATATAAACAAAGCCATCCCTCAGAGCAGCTTAATGTGAAGCGCTATGCAGAGAACACGGGTGACTCAGAATTGCTCATAGTGGTGGTGAAGGGAACCAGACGTCTGCCTCCAGATGTCTGCTTTACCTCTCCAAGCTCCCCTAGGGAAGGTTATGGCATGACAAGGTTATGAATACACTACCTGACCAGAACTAGTGGACCAGTAATACTGCCTGTGTGAGGAGCCTTTAGCAAAGCACATTCAGAAATAGGGGGGCACTGAGACGATACTGGGTATAGGTATCGGTCCGATACTGGGTATTGGTATCGGTCCGATACTGGGTATAGGTATCGGTCCGATACTGGGTATAGGTATCAGTCCGATACTGGGTATAAGCATCGGTCCGATACTGGGTATAGGTATCGGTCCGATACTGGGTATTGGTATCGGTATCGGTCCGATACTGGGTATAGGCATCGGTCCTAAACTGGGTATAAGCATCGGTCCGATACTGGGTATCGGTCCGATACTGGGTATAGGTATCGTTCCAATACTGGGTATCGGTCCGATACTGGGTATCGGCATCGGTCCGATACTGGGTATAGGTATGATACTAGGTATCGGTATCGGTCCGATACTGAGTATAGGTATGATACTGGGTATCGGTCCGATGCTGGGTATAGGTATCGTTCCAATACTGGGTATTGGTCCGATACTGGGTATAGCATCGGTCCGATACTGGGTATAGGTATCGGTCCGATACTGGGTATTGGTATCGGTCCGATACTGGGTATAGGTATCGGTCCGATACTGGGTATTGGTATCGGTCCGATACTGGGTATAGGTATCGGTCCGATACTGGGTATAGGTATCGGTCCGATACTGTACAATCTGAGCTACACCACTAAGAGTCCTTGGGCAAGACTCCTAACACTGCACTGGCCTACTTGTAAAACGAATAACCGTATAAGTCACTCTGGATAAGAGCGTCAGCTAAATGCCTACATGAAAATGAATTAATGAAATATATGTCTATATGGATGCTGTAGACCTGGTGACCCCTGGTTCCCATCAGCACCACTGTAGAACGTCTGTACGCTTTCCCACAATGCACCACTTGACATCAAGCCATGTCCATAATCAAACCGCTGATGTGAAATGGTGTGTCGTGAAGGAACAGAGTCAGAACTGCTCCCTCTGTTGGTGAAGGGAACCAGACCAACCAGAAACTCTGCTCTAAGTTGTGTGTGTGGATTCACAGGTTGACCGGGATGATGTTTATATGGCTGGTTGAGTACAGGGCATCCAAACTAATGTGTAATTAACAGATTAGTTGTTTAGGAGAGGGGGGAGAAGGACGGAAGGGTATCCGTATTGACCGAATTCATAGACCCTCGATTATTAATGTGAATTAATTGACTAATAATCGATTAATCGGCTTAAATGTGAAGAGTTAAAACAAACGGATGGATTCTTCTGAGAATCATTCATTCATTCATCTTCTAAGTCGCTTATCTTTCAGGACTATCTCAGCGTTCACACCCGGGGTGCATTTTCGCCTCTCCAGCTCACCTGACGGCATGGCTTTAGACATGTGGAGGAAACCGGATCACATGGAGGACGCCCAGGCAGACACGGGGAGAACAGGCGAACTCCACACACAGAGGACCCCGGATGCCCCAGCCGGGAATCAACCCGGGCCCTTCTTACTGTGAGGAAACTGCTCTACCCACTGCACCACCCAACAGCAGGACAGCACCCTGGACAGAGCACCAGTCCATCACAGGGGGTACGCATACACCTAGGGGGGCAATTTAGTCTCTCCAGCTCACCTGACTCCATGGCTTTGTATATGTGGGAGTAAACCTGATGCCCCAGCTGGGAATCTAACCCAGGCCCTTCTTACAGTGAGGCACCAGGTACCAAAATGTTGTTAGGCCACGCCCACAATCAGCTTCCCAAAGCGGAAACAGGCATCCACCAAATGACGAGCAGTAGCTCATAGGAATATTAAGATTAGGGTTCCGGCTCTTTAGGCTGCAGCACTGTCTATCCGGTTCATGTAAACAAGCTGGCGTGTTTTTCACAGAGCAGTAATATGTAGCACACAAGCTAATGCTAATGCTAATGCATTGCGATAGGGCGAGCTGCCCAACGTTCAGTGTTCCTTTAGACTAGCTGCTAAATACTTCTGAGGCTTAAAATACACCAGTGACTAACGTTAGTAATGTACCATGGCCGGCTTCAGATTAGTCTGTAAGGGGAACATTAGCTCAGGCTGATAAAATCACCAACAGTGTGAACCGCGTGTCCTCGGGGAGTGGCGGGCACTGGGTGGAAAACTCCCGGAAACTGACCGCGCCGCTGTGGACTCTCTCGCCAACATCAGGACGTGTTTTTATCAGGTGCTCGAAGGCGGCGCTGTGCTTCCATGACAACATCTGAGTCTGTACTCTCCTCTGTCTGGAGACGATGCTCCCAGGCTTTCAGCCATAAGTGCCCTTCTCCTTTCGCCATCTGCTGGTACAGGTGAAATGCTGCCCTCCTGAGGATGACCTGCACTACAGCATGTAGGTTCCCGGTGACATCATCTCGTAACACAATCCTTATTGCCCGCCTACAGGCAAGCAAGGCACGCCTGAAGCTTCTGAAGGTGGTACCAGAGTTTCATGGCTCAACCTGGAGAACCGACGCCCAGTTGTAAGAACGGCCTTAGCAATGTGGGTACAGAACCACATCAGAGCAGACTGGGCAAGCTGGCCAGAATTAGGCTCACTGAGAGGCGGGGCTGCGTTCTGAGAGGCGGGGCTGCGTTCACTGCAACCCTGCGTTCACACCTGCAGCCACGCTACACATCAAAGCAGCTTGAGTTCACTCACTGGTGGCAGGGAGCATCATGAACGCTGGCAACCAGAAGAGTCCAGCCTTGCAGAGATCAAGCACTGTCCTCTTCACAAACAGTGACCGCACACCACAGGCATTAAACACTATACACACACACCACACACGGATTCGTTGGGCGTCTCCACCAAGACTAAAGCGGGACTCGTCACTGAAGATGACCCGCTGCCATTCTGAGTCACTCCATGACAGTCTGGTACGACACCACTGCAGTCTTTGGTGACGGTGACGTGGTGTTAAGGACAGTCGTGGTAACGGTCTGTGTGCTGCAGCCGTCTGCCAATGGTGCGGCACTAACAGGACGACTCATGGAGGACACCACTGCTCGCTGAATGGCCGCAATCGTGGCTGTTGGGTCAGTCAAACCGACCTTGAATCTGACCTTGATGTCGAACCTCCCCACCAAGTTTCAGCCCTGTTGGTTGGTTGATTCCTTCCGGGTGCAGCTATTTGTGCCTGATGAGTGTATGTTCTCCGGGGCACACTAGAACGAATATGTACGAAAAGGAAAAGCGGCTATTTCAGATTCACCAACACCACATATAAAACTCCAACTACTTCAGTGGTCATCCGGAATACCGGATGATGGCTATATTCGGGCTGCGGACGCCTCGACCTCTACACAGTTTCACTTCAAGAGTAAATTCCACTCGGAGTAATTAAACCTTGCAGATAAACAAAGTCATTCAGAGAACAAAGTCAGCCGGAGCGGTCAGAAGTGAAAGGGCTCTTTCCAGAGAAATCTGCCGCCAAGCCAGGACCGTTCAGAGCCGCGTTGATGGGAACCAGACGTCTGACGAGTTTAATGCCTCTTAAAAGCTCCCTGGGAGAAAGTCATTGCATGAAATGCTTGCGATTACGCTGCCTGATCAGAATCAGGACCGTTTTCATGGCACTAGGAGTCCGTCTTGGCGAAGCCGGTGGACGACGCGGAGTGTAAATCAATATTTCATGACTGCAAATGTGATTTTATATATATATATTCACAATGCAGTTGCAGAGAAATGCATATCCGTAAGCATGTGCCAATCTGCACTGGCGCTGCAAGACCCTCTGTATGTAAATGTACTGGTTGCTTGATGCATATGCATGAGCTGATTCACGTATACAGACACGCAGGGTGCACCGAGACAACACTATGGAAAGCGCGGCACATGAGAAAACCCCAGGTGGCACATGTAGGCTGAATAATGGCCGACAGTTCATGACCACCATTATAAAGAAATCCAATTCTCTTGAGCCGACAATCCCCCAGCCTCCCCACCACCCTCACCCCCCTGGCCCCCCACCCTCACCCCGCTGGCCCAACAATGTACCATTGCACATCAGCCCACCCCGAATGACTTCCTCATAATTTCTGCATAATTAAACCTGGAAGATTTAGGCAAAGTCAATGGAGGTGCTTTGATGTGAGCGGTGTCGTCATTCCAGAGATAATCGGGGAGCCAGGATTGTGCGGTGGAGGTGAGGGGAACCAGACGTCTGGAGAGTCGAATGCCTATGAAAGCTCCCTCACAGAAAGCCGTTACATGGAAAGCTTATGAAAAAGCCGCATGACCTGAATAAGAATCGTGGTCTTGGGCACGTACGTCTGAACTCACAAGGAACTGGGACATGGATGAATCTATATCTATATCTATATCTATATGTATGTATGTATGATGATTCTGGTTCCACGCCCGGACCAAGCATGTGACGTAAGCCAAGACATGCCATATTGCTGCACGCAAAGTATAACTCAGAGTTGAAGGAGTTGGAGAGGGGTCACATCATAGGGCTCCAGGATGGTCTTATCGGCGTATCGTACATCACACTGGTTGTGCTGATACTACCACAGCTCACTCTTGGCAGCAGTGGCTAGAAGACGACACACACCAGCAACATGAAAGATATGGGAGACCTACACAAACCACTGAGTGTCCACAATTATGGCAGACGGCTGCACCACACAGGACTACATGCACACAGACCGTTACCACGACTGTCCTTAACACCACGTCACCGTCACCAAAGACTGCAGTGGTGTCGTACCAGACTGTCATGGAGTGACTCAGAATGGCAGCGGGTCATCTTCAGTGACGAGTCCCGCTTTAGTCTTGGTGGAGACGCCCAACGAATCCGTGTGTGGAGGCACCGTGGTCAGCACCAAGATGAACGTTTGTTGTCACACGTCCAGAAGACCCGGTGTCACTCCACCTCCACCCCTACCGCACCATCTGCAGGAACTGTGTGAGGATGTTCAAGCTGCATGGGATGGATTATCACAGGACCCCATCAGGAACCTCTACAGCTCCATACCGAGACGTCTGGTGTGTTGGGTTAGCGAACACGGCGGCCCGACGCCATACTGAGAGACGGACTTCTGTATGTGTAGCTCAATAAATATTGATCATATCAGTCTAAATTTATCATCAGTTATTGATCCTGGTCACCTTTATCTTCCTTCCCAACAGCACCGCACTCCCACACCTCCTCCTGGGTGCAGCTGTTCTTTTGATGATGAGGGTATATATCCATATACTATGTGTATCAGGTTGCCTGATGCCTGGGATGTTGTTTACCAGGCAGCTTCTACATGGTTTTGGCCTAAAAATACATCAACAGCAGAGGGGCTCAACCGGGGGGTTCTCGGATCAATGAGCCCACTCAAAAGACACGTGACGGTTCAGTGGTTCATTTTGGAAGTTAAATAAAACGTCTATATTTGCTTTGGCACCGCATCACCGTCACTATGAACAAACCTGGTCACCCAAGTCCTCTACAATGAACCGCTTCACATCGAGCCATGTCTGCGTAACTGAATCATACAAGATAGGAACAAGAAGTCATTCAGGGAGCTTTGATGTGAAATGCGTCATTCCAGAGAAAACTGGTGAGCCGGAATTGTTCACAGGGTGGTGATAGGAACCAGACGTCCACCTCTAAAAGCCCCCTTTCGGAACGCTGTTACCGGAGATGGTGAGGAATTTTCTTGGCCAGATACGGGTACATGTACAAGGAATCGGCATCGGTGGAATTGGTGCGTGACCTATACTGGGGCTACGTAGGATGCAGATGGTAAACATATTTTTTTATTTAGTAACAGCTAGAAAACTGACATTTGATTAATGATGAATACAGTTTATTACCACAATTACCACATCATTACCTACTAATTACCAATTAACAATATTCCATGTCTAAACCTTTATAAAACAAAGTAAAAACACACACACACACACACAATAATAAACACACACACACACACACACACACACAATAAACACACACACACACACACACACACACACACAATAATAAACACACACACACACACACACACACAATAATAAACACACACACACACACACACACACACACACAATAAACACACACACACACACACACACACAATAATAAACACACACACACACAATAATAAACACACACACACACACACACACACACACACACACACACAATAATAAACACAGACAATAACACACACACACACACACACACACACACACAAACACACAGGCAATAATAAACACACACGCACACACACGCACACACACACAATAAACACACACACACACACACACACACAATAATAAACACACAGACAATAACACACACAAACACACAACCAATAATAAACACACACACAATAAACACACACACACACACAGGCAATAATAAACACACACACACACACACACACACACACACACACACAAACACACAGCCAATAATAAACACACACACACACACACACACACAAACACACAGCCAATAATAAACACACACACACACACACACACACACAATAAACACACACACACACACACACACAGACAATAAACACACACAAACACTAATAATAAACACACACACTAGTGAACACACACACACACACACAATAATAAACACACACACACACACACACACAGACAATAAACACACACAAACACTAATAATAAACACACACACTAGTGAACACACACACACACACAATAATAAACACACACACCCACACACAATAACACACACAGCCAATAATAAACACACACACAATAATGAACACACACACAATAATAAACACCACACTCAAAAATAAACACACACACCCACACACAATAATAAACACACACACAATAATGAACACACACACAATAATAAACACCACACCCAAAAATAAACACACACACCCACACACAATAATGAACACACACACAATAATAAACACCCACACCCAATAATAAACACACACACCCACACACAATAATAAACACACACACCCACACACAATAATAAACACACACACACGTAAACACACATGTAAACACACACTAGCAAACACACCCCTCACAAACACACACACTAGTAAACACACACTAGTAAACACACAAACACAATAAACACACAAGGCGGCAGTGAGCACACATGCCCAGAGCAATAGCCAGCCCCACCCACGGCGCCCGAGGAGCAACTGAGGGAAAGGTGCTGAAGGGCACTGCAGTCATGTGTCCTGTCTGTTCAGCGAATCAAACCGCCGACCCTCCAGTCACAAGGCTGGTGCCCTAACCTCAAGCCCACGACTGCCCCTATATGCGCCGAGACTGACACGCAGGGTGCTGTAAGACGAAGCCTTCCCGAGGAAAACGTTTCCCCGCATCCACAGCTACGGTTCATTTAAGGCTCACTTGATGGCAAATCCGACGGCTGCATTCGCACCGTAGGCCGTCTGTCACCACCAGGACAAAGACACCCGAGCGAGTTTGTTTCTCTGCAGTCTACTATTTCAAATCAAACCGCTCTGAATGACTTTCTCCAAATCTCTGCATAATTAAACCTCGGAGACGTAAACAAAGTCATTCAGAGAACACTGATGTGAAACACGCCATTCCAGAGAACACTGGCAGGGCAGAAATGTTCGCAGTGGCTGTGATTGGAACCAGACGGCTGAAGAATTTAATGGCTCTGGAAGCTCCCGCTCAGAAAGCTATTACACGGAGCGGTTATGGATACATGCTGCCCGAGCGGAGTCAGTACAACGGCATGGAGAAGGAGTCGGTCTCGCTGAATCGGTGCATTCGTAAACGTGCAATACAGAATATACAGTGGCGGCTCACCCACACACACACACACACACTCACACACACCATACACACACACACACCATACACACTCATACAAATACACACTCACACACACTATACACACTCACACAGACACACACAGACACACCCACATACACACTCACACAGACACACACATACACACTCACACACACCATACACACCCACACACACACACAGACACACACACTCACACAGACACACACACACACACACACACACCATACACACTCACACACACACCATACACACTCATACAAATACACACTCACACACCATACACACTCACACACACACACACACACACACACACATACACACTAACACACACACTAACACACATACACACACACATACACACTCACACACACACTAACACACATACACACACACATACACACTCACACACACACTAACACACATACACACACACTATACACACTCACATACACCATACACACTCATACACACACACACACAGACACACACCCACATACACACTCACACAGACACACACACACACACACACACACACACAGACACACACATACACACACACACACACACACACACATACACACTATACACACTCATACACACACAGACACACACTCACACAGACACACACACACACACACACTCACACACACACCATACACACTCACACACATACACACTCACACACACAGACACACACACACACACAGACACTCACACACACAGACACTCACACACACACCCACACAGACACCCACCCACACACACACACACCCACACACACAGACACACACACACACATACATACACACTCACACACACACATACACACACACCCCCACACACACACACACTCACACAGACACACACACACACACACACACACACCGACACCCACCCACACACACACACTCCCACATACACATACACACACACACACACACACACACACACTCACAGACACACACACTCACAGACACACACACACATACAGACTCACACAGACACACACACACAGACACACACATACACACCTACATACACACTCACACACACAGACACACACACAAATACACACACACTCATACCCACATACACACTCACACACACACACACACACAGACACACACACCCACACCCAGACACCCACATACACACTCACACAGATACACCCACACACACACACACACCCACACACATACACATACACACACAGACACACACACACACACACACACACACACACAGTACAGCAACGTGCCTATAACTTTTATATATATATAATACTTTTACTGTAGCGTTTTGACACCGTTTCTGCCCAAACTGTATGCTTTCATTAAAGGAGCGATTGGTCTTATATTAAAGGAGCAATCTGAAAAAAAATGTCTGAAAATGCCACCCCCTCTCTTCAGCTCTTGCAAGTCTGGAACAAACCTTGCTTTTGTTTGCAGCCGAACGCAGCTTATTGCCAGTACTGGGCAGCGGCTTCAGCCATTTTTGTGTTTACCTCTCCTCTCATTGGCTACCTGCCTTTAAATTATCTAGCTGGGAGCAGCAGCTTTAACATTACTGATAAGAGGTCAGAACACACCATGGGGGCAGCAGAGCTGTGTCTTCATCCTCTCATGCTGGACTGATTCAACTCAATGCTACAGTGACTCACTAGCGCCTCTTCAGTGGTATGCAAGACATGACGGGCTAGCTGGCTAGCATGCCAACTTCAGTAGACACCTCTGCAACACCATACCAAGATGTCTTTGACGCACGTTCAAGCCTGTTATGTCCTCACATTCTGCTGATAGTGTTAGTCACAGTTAAATGTTGCATATGGCTCCTTTAAACGTGCGGCAAAATAGTCCATCCATCACACGATTTGTACAGTTGTGAAGGAACGTGTGGCGTCTTGCTGTACTTCCCCTTTTGTGTAATTCTAAACGGCTGGTTGGATTTGCAGCTCGATTCTGCATCACCTCCCACCCGAACAGCCACCCACTCTAGCCCCCATACTTTCACCGTCACAGCTGCTGTCCCACATACAGACGTCCCTAAAGGACTAGCCTGTACCAAACAGCCTATGAGCTTCCAGTGTCTGCCTTCAGGCCAGAGCGCCGCTAAACAGCGTCAAGCTATAACAGCTATGCACGTAATGGTGTTAGCTTGATGCTAACCAAATGCCAATGGAAAGTCCCATTACCAGGCTAGCAAAAATTAGCATCCTCTTGTGTCGTGCCACACTGTCATGGAGTGACTCAGAATGGCAGCGGGTCGTCTTCAGTGACGAGTCCCGCTTTAGTCTTGGTGGAGACGCCCAACGAATCTGTGTGTGGAGGCACCGTGGTCAGCACCAAGATGGAACGGTGTGTGGTCATGTGTCTTACGTCCAGAGGGCCTGGTGTCACTCCTCCTCCACCTCTACCGCACCATCTGCAGGAACTGTGTGAGGATGTTCAAGCTGCATGGGATGGATTATCACAGGACACCATTAGGAACCTCTACAGCTCCATACCGAGACGTCTGGCGTGTTGGGTTAGCGAACACGGCGGCCCGACTCCACCATACTGAGAGACAGACTTCTGTATGTGTAGCTCAATAAATATTGATCATATCAGTGTAAATTTATCATCAGTTATTGATCCTGGTCACCTTTATCTCCCTACCCAACACCACCGCAACCCCACACGTGCGTGTGTGTTCTGTATACCTTCTAACTGTCCTGTTGGTGTCTTATTTTATATGGGGCTCTATGGTCACTATTTATAGTCCGATTCAACCGGAACGCTCCTAATGCATGGAGTTACAGTGGTTCTGGTTCTGGCCAGGCCGTGTATTTATAGCCGCTGCATGTCATAGCTTTCTGTGTGGGAGCTTTTAGAGCCGCTGGAACTCCTCAGACGTCTGGTTCCCATCACCGCCGCTGTGAACGTTTCTGGCTCTGCAATTTCCTCTGGAATGACGCATTTCACATCAAACCGCTCCGAGTGACTTTGTTTACATCTTAATGATTAAATTATGCAGACATGGTTTGACGGGAAGTGGTGCATTGCAGAGAGTCTTGGCCTACTCTGATTTCTTTACAGGGGTGGTGTTGATGGAGTGTTTCTCCGAAGCGGATACAGAGGGTTTATACCCAGAAGACACATTTCGCTCCTTCATTTCAGCAGTTTATGTATATGTAGTGAGAGGGTGGTGCAGAGTATCATTGAGTCTGGGGTGGTAGGTGTTCTATTCAGCCATACAGATTGGCTTATGCTCATCGTCAGAAGAACAGCTACACCCAGAAGGAGGTGTGGGAGTGCGGTGCTGTTGGGAAGGAAGATAAAGGTGGCCAGGATCAATAACTGATGATAAATTTAGACTGATATGATCAATATTTATTGAGCTACACATACAGAAGTCTGTCTCTCAGTATGGCGTCGGGCCGCCGTGTTCGCTAACCCAACACGCCAGACGTCTCGGTATGGAGCTGTAGAGGTTCCTGATGGAGTCCTGTGATAATCCATCCCATGCAGCTTGAACATCCTCACACAGTTCCTGCAGATGGTGCGGTAGGGGTGGAGGTGGAGGGACACCGGGCCTTCTGGACGTGTGACGACAAACCGCTCGTCTCGGTGCTGACCACGGTGCCTCCACACACGGATTCGTTGGGCGTCTCCACCAAGACTAAAGCGGGACTCGTCACTGAAGATGACCCGCCGCCATTCTGAGTCACTCCATGACAGTCTGGTACGACACCACTGCAGGCTTGGGTGACGGTGGCGTGGTGTTAAGGACAGTCGTCGTGGTAACAGTCTGTGTGCATGAGCGTGGTGCAGCCGTCTGCCGATGGTGCTGCACTAACAGGAGGACTCATGGAGGACACCGCTGCTCGCTGAGTGTCTGCAGTCGTGGCTGTTGGGTCAGGTACAGAGATCAGACCATACGTTTTGAAATGTGTTCAGGGTGGAGGGGTCCGCGTAGGGGGGTAACAGCCCCCTAAACAGTCCCTCGCCTTCGCCAACGTCGCATATAAACACTCCGATGGCGCGTGTAGGTTTGCATGTCATTGCTGATCCTACACGCTGCATTATTTGCACCGCAGGCACCTCCATCACCACCACGGCAAAGACATCCGAGGTGGGAAATTTCCTCTGCACTGAAGCCTCCGACACGAAACCACCCCGAATGACTCTGTTTACATCTCCGCCGATGAATTATGCAGCTACGGTGAAAAATGTGCGGAATCCCCCTTTAAAACGGGGGGAATTCCAGCCATTTCTCAGACCGTCGGCGAAACTAAATATTTAAGATGTAAACAGAGTCATTTTCCAGAGCGGTCCGATGTGAAACGGCGCATTCTGGAGAACACTGGCGACTCAGAAATGCTCACAGTGGTGGTGATAGGAACCAGATGTTCCCAGCATCTAATCCCTCTAAAAGCCCCCTTCACACAAAGTTACTGCACCCAGCTCTTCCGAGCACCTTCCCGCCCGGCCGGAACGCCGCTGTACCGCGGATTTAAAGCCGGTTTTGACCGAAAACGGATAACTACAACACGTCCACTGCAGGGAGGCACGCCTGAGGAGTACCGCGGCCAAACGGCGCTGGAGGCAAGCCTACCTCTGTGCAGACCTGCCGTCGCTTCAGCACCACACGCCACAGATTATCCCGATCCTTCCGGACGGTAAACGTATAAGGGCCACCTCTGGTTCCCATCACCACCATGGAGGAGAAATCAGAGTGGGCAGGCTTCTCTACAGCGCACCATGCCAAACCACGTCTGCATAATTAAACCGTTAGGATGTAAACAGAGTCATTATTCAGAGGGGCTCGATGTGAAACGCGCCATTCCGGACCAAACCGGCCGGCCGGGATTGTTCACAGTGGTGGTGATGGGAACCAGAAGCCTCTACAAGCAGAGTAGGTTCTCTGGCGGGTCCGGGACCGCGCATACAATGGCTGTGTCTGTGTTGGAGAGCATCGGAAAGCCTCGGTTCCTACCGCCGCCGCCGCCACAGCAGGGAAACCCGAGTAGGGGCGACTCTTGCATGACCTCGTGTCCGAGGCGGAGGGATTGAACCGGGTAGGAATTCTGAGAATGGGTGGAATTGCCCTTCTACAGCAGACGGGCTCTTATCGGTACTTGCCTGTGGTACCTATTTGCGGTGGGACATCTGGAGGACCCTCCTGCGGACGCTCTGCTTATCTGAGGCCCTGGGGCTGTAAACAAGACTCACTCAGAGTGGTTCTCAGATGTTCTTTACACTGGTGGCGGCAGGAACCAGGGGTCTCCAGGTCTATTACCACTATCCACATCCCCCCGGTGAACCTACATGCGAAGTCTGCATGCTAGAACAGGCGGAACGGTTCTAAAGCTATGGGTTCCACCTTGCCTCACACCGTCGTACATGCGCGTACCTCTCCGCCATGTGAGCATGTAAGACCGAAGGTATCGTAAACCGAGGTCTCCACATATGGAAAAGCACTGGAGCCCATTTTAACCGGGACTAGCTTTGAGGGAGCTCTGAGAGGGATCGGACGCTTCGGAACATCTGGTTCCCATCACCACAGCTGGGAACAATTCTGACTCTGCTAGGTTTCTCTGGAACAACGCATTTCACATCAGACCACTCCGAATGACTTGTGTTTACATCTTAAAGGTTTAATTATGCAGAAATGTTTAGAGAGTTCGGAACTTTCTCGCTAACGTTACAGGGACACTCCACCAACTTTTCCAAATGTGTGCGGCCGAGGCGTCATTCAGGGGGATTACATGCGAAGCGGCCATTTGTTGAGGTTCTTTAAAGTGGTGGAACCACCGCCTAAGCCACACAAACAAAACCATTTCCTTTACCATCCACAGCTACTAGTGAACCCACACGTGTTGGTGTTTATACGTAATGCTGATGACGGTAACACAGGGATGAATCTGCAAATAAATCAATAAATAAACAAAATAATTAATTAAATAAGTTTTTTTAATTAACTGTTTCTTTGGGGGACTATTTTACTAGGGAACATCTTTCACATATCCCTCCACCAAGAGCGGATATGAGATAAACTGGGCTAAAACACGTTTGAGATCATCACTTTTTTCACAAAGCTGCTGTAAAACAATGTCCCAAACATCAACCAGTGTGTTCATAACCGTTTTCATGTAACAGAGGATTTTTTAGAGCCATTGAGACGTCTGGTTACCTTCACCGCCATTGTAAATGATTCTAATTTATTAAGTTTCTCTAAAACGAAGCATTTCTCAGCAAATCGCTCTGGACTGTTTTCTTGGCGTGTTAAACACTAATTAATCACACACTTTGGAAAACCGGTGGATTCCCGCTTTAACGGAGCAGGCTCCAGGCAGACAGCGTGCTAGCCCAGCTAGCCGCCTGCAATCACTGCACAGTCCAATGGAACCGAGGAGCGGCTGCAGCAGCGAGCTAACGGCTAACACCAGTGATGTGCGCCGCCGCACCGCGCCTGTACCTCGGTTATTTCCCTCGGTAACCGCGGGCTTACCTTGATTCCCGCTTCCGTGGGTGAAAAAGAAATGGTGGGGACGGCGGTCTTCTTGAGCAGCCGGCATTTGGTGAAATCCGCGGTGGGGTTTTTCACGGGTTTGGAGTAGTCGTCCTCGCAGAAATGGTCGCTGCAGACCCTCACGTTGTAGAGTTTCTCGAACGGTGTGCTCATGTCTATGTTCAACACAACCAGCCACTGCTTCAGCGTGTCGATCTGGTGAATCGGCAGGCGGAAAAAGCGCAGCGGCCTGTACTTCTTCCATTTATTGGTGCAGTGGGGAACAGCACAGTTCACTCCCATCGTGGAAACTCTCAGCCCGACTTCCCTCAGCTTTCCTGACGGAGACTGGCAGCCTCAACTTTCACATGAGAGTTCTTTTTTGACTCGACGCAGAGAAGCCCCGCCCACCCGAGCCAGACAAGGCGGCGCAGAGGCAAACAGAACCTGAAGGAGACGTGGGCTCGGTCTCAATCTGCTCCCTGCTCCCTACGTAGTGCACTACATGGAATAACGGACTCAGCGCCCAAACACTGTAGTGCACTACATAGAAGCCGATTTCCGCCACACAGTATCTCATCATTACGATTTTGTAATCCATCGTTACGATTTATTAGACCATAATTACGATTTACTAATCCATAATTACAATTTAGTAATCCAACATTACGGTTTAGTAATCCATCATTATGATTTAATAATCCATAATTACGAGTTAATAATCCATAAATACGATTTAGTAATTCATCATTACAGTTTAATAATCCATAAATACAATGCGATAATCCAACATTACAATTTAGTATTCCATCATTATGATTTATTAATCCGTCATTACGATTTAATAATCCATAATTGCGATTTACTAATCCATAATTAAGATTTCTTAATCCATAATTACAATTTAGTAATCCATCATTATGATTTACTAATCCGTCATTATGATTTAATAATCCATAATTACGATTTAGTAATCCATATTTATGATTTAATAATCCATAATTATGATTTAGTAATCCATATTTACGATTTAATAATCCATAATTTAGTATATATCAAGTATGACTTTGAATCTCACACGTAAGTATCTTAGAAGTATGACTTAGTATCTCGTAATTACAATTTAGCATCTCTTAATTATGGTTTAGTAGTCCATAATTATTATGACTTGGCATCTCAATCTCAAGATAATTTGTTATGATTAAGACTCTCATAGTTATCACTTAGTATCTCAATTATGACCTACTATTTCAATTAGTATCTGATACGGATGACTTGGCATCACATAAGTATGACTTAGTGTCACTTAACTATGATTCTCAATTATGACTTCTCAATTAGCATCTCACAATGACTTAGTATGGTAATTAGGAGTAGGCATAATGTAATTGCGACTAAATATCTCACAGTTACAACTTAGTATCTCATTATTATGACCTAGTATTTTGCAATTACAACTTAGTATCTCATTATTATGACCTAGTATTTTGCAATTACAACTTAGTATCTCATTATTATTACCTAGTATTTTGTAATTACAACTTAGTATCTCATTATTATTACCTAGTATTTTGTAATTACAACTTAGTATCTCATAATTATGACCTAGTATTTTGTAATTACAATTTAGTAACTAATAATTACAACCTAGTATTTTGTAATTACAACTTAGTAACTAATAATTACAACCTAGTATTTTGTAATTACTAAATTTGGGCCCACCCAGTTTGCCCTTCACCCTCTCAGATTGGGGCATGCTTCAAGTCTGGCTCATTCAGGGCCGGAACAGAAGGGCAGTTCCTTCTGGCATTGTTGCGTCCCCTCCTGAAATGGGTGGGGCACATGGGCCAGTTTAAATTTACTCTGCCTTGTTCTCTGCCTTGTACGGGGCAGGTCAGAGAGCATCTGAGGTCTACTGTGGATGCTCTAGACCTGACATACGGGGCAGTCGAGGAGGTTAGGGAACCAGCCTTGTGACCGGAGGGGCGCCGGTTCGATTCACTGAGCCTACAGTAACGACTGAGGTGCCCTTGAGCAAGGCACCTAACCCCTAACTGCTCCCCGGGCGCCGTGGATAGGGCTGCCCACCGCTCCGGGTAAGTGTGCTCACTGCCCCCTAGTGTGTGTGTTCACTAGTGAGTGTGTTTGTGGGTGTTTCACTTCACGGATGGGTTAAATGCAGAGACTAAATTTCCCCACTGTGGGATCAACAAGGGATTCAAGTCTAAATCTTAAATTACAACTTAGTATCTCATTATGACCTAGTATTTTGTAATTACAACTTAGTAACTAAATTACAACCTAGTATTTTGTAATTACAACTCAGTAACTAATAATTACAACCTAGTATTTTGTAATTACAACTTAGTATCTCATTATTATTACCTAGTATTTTGTAATTACAACCTCGTATCTCATTATGACCTAGTATTTTGTAATTACAACTTAGTAACTAAATTACAACCTAGTATTTTGTAATTACAACTCAGTAACTAATAATTACAACCTAGTATTTTGTAATTACAACTTAGTATCTCAATTATGGCCTAGTATTTTGTAATTACAACTTAGTATCTCATAATTATGACCTAGTATTTTGTAATTACAGCTTAGTATCTCAATTATGATCTAGTATTTTGTAATTACAACTTAGTATCTCATTATTATTACCTAGTATTTTGTAATTACAACCTCGTATCTCATTATGACCTAGTATTTTGTAATTACAACTTAGTATCTCAATTATGACCTAGTATTTTGTAATTACAACTTAGTATCTCAATTATGACCTAGTATTTTGTAACTACAACTTCGTATCATTATTATGACCTAGTATTTTGTAATTACAACTTAGTATCTCATTATGACCTAGTATTTTGTAATTACAACTCAGTAACTAATAATTACAACCTAGTATTTTGTAATTACAACTTAGTATCTCAATTATGACCTAGTATTTTGTAATTACAACTTAGTATCTCAATTATGACCTAGTATTTTGTAATTACAACTTAGTATCTCAATTATGACCTAGTATTTTGTAATTACAACTTAGTATCTCAATTATGACCTAGTATTTTGTAATTACATCTTAGTATCTCATTATTATTACCTAGTATTTTGTAATTACAACCTCGTATCTCATTATGACCTAGTATTTTGTAATTACAACTTAGTATCTCAATTATGATCTAGTATTTTGTAATTACAACTTCGTATCTCATTATTATGACCTAGTATTTTGTAATTACAACCTCGTATCTCATTATGACCTAGTATTTTGTAATTACAACTTCGTATCTCATTATTATGACCTAGTATTTTGTAATTACAACCTCGTATCTCATTATGACCTAGTATTTTGTAATTACAACTTCGTATCTCATTATTATGACCTAGTATTTTGTAATTACAACCTCGTATCTCATTATGACCTAGTATTTTGTAATTACAACTTAGTATCTCAATTCACGTGGTGGAAATGGGCTTCTGTAGAGAGTCTGACTGTCTGGACAACAACAAACATGAAATTCTGGGGAATCTCACCCTGTCGTTTTTGAGCTACTGAGCGGAATTATGGCACTGGGGAAAGAGAATGTTGCCCTCATTGGTAAGAGGGAGCTCAACACCCGTTTCTTGTTTTAACTGACCCACGAGAATTTGGAATATCTTCGGTCAGCTGAGAGACTAAACTCGGGTCAAGCTACATGGTCACTTTTTCATCCACATGTTGATTTTAAAATAAATTAAAAATCTCGTAACACCAAAGCGGACGCTGTGTCCCGAGTTTCTGATTCCCAGAGCGCTCCTACAGGTGAACACATTCCGTCTCCACAAGTTCTGTTGGCTCCCGTTAGATGGGAGATCGATGACTAGATCGATGACGAGATCAATCCTCCATTCCAAGCCCTTCTGGGAAAACCTACGCACCTACTCAGCCTTGTGACCGAATTACTTGGGCCCACTCCTCACTAACATCAGGTTGTCCTGGTGTGACCCGAACTAGTATCCGGTAAATACTGGTGGGAGAGTATATCAGTCGGTATTCATCCCATCACGGCTTCCTGTTCCCTTCAGTTCCATTCATCCTCGTCACTTGGCTTTCTTGGACCCCTTGGGGAGGTGGGGGGGGGGGCCGTCATGCTTCCGGGTTCTCCTCCTGACTCCAACCTCCCAAACTTCACTACCCAAGATTCACCAACCAGTGACATCACCGTCACATGTCCCGCGACCACGAATCATGGACAATCCTGTCGCTTGTCATCACCTGTGGTCTAATCAGTTTGCCATTTACTCGGTTAAAGCCCACCTCCACGCTCAGTGCCTTGCAAGGTAGACTACTGCCACTGTACGGAGCGTCTCCCCTGGATTGCTTGTTCATCGTTCATTCCGGTTTGTCAGTCCGTTTTGCTCTTCGGTTTTTGGCTTGGTCTTTCCCTTTGGGTTTCGTTGCTGTGTTGTTTTGCTTGTTCTCTGGTTTTGTCGTATTTGCCCATCCCGCTCTGTTATGATCGCCTTTGCTCTGCTGCTGAATCCCTGTACCAGAGCTGCTTTTACCTTTAGCTCTGCGAGTGTCAAGGTAGGTCTGTTATTCATCACAGGTGAGTGATTTTTGACCCTTAAACAGCACAAGGGTTAAAGGGCTGGACAGAAGACAACTGATGGAATAAATTCTGAAAAAATATTAAAGTGTGCATTTAATAATAAAAAAAAAGAATAAATAAAAAAAATGTAATTCCTCAGATTATTTGAATATTTGTATTAATCTATATGTGCTCATGGCAGGAACCTTTATATGTTTTTTTTTTTAAAGTTTTGTTCCAATAATGAAATAATACAAAAATAAAAAAACTTTTAAAAATAAACCATGATCTGTTTGGGGTGGATAAATTTACTTACTTATTAAGTGGGCTTTAATAGAGCTGGAGAAAATCTTAATGACGGTTTATTTCAGAGCACTGGGTGTGTTCCTGTAAGACAGGTCATATGAACAGGAGTGTAGAGAGTGGGGTGGAGTGATTGTTGGGTTTTAAACTTTAACAGTGTTTAAAATGATTTTGGAAATATTTATGGTTATTTAACTGAATCAGAATCGAGCTTTATTCGCCAAGTACGCTCACACAAGGAATTTGTCTGTGGTTACACATACAGTACACACACACACACACACATCCTAACACACACACACAGTACACGCACATATCCTAACACACACACATCCTAACGCAGTAAACACACACACACACACACACACACACATCCTAACACACACACACAGTACACGCACACATCCTAACGCAGTAAACACACACACACACACCCTAGTACACATACATATATCCTAACACAGTACACGCACACATCCTGACACACACATATATACTAACACAGACACACACACATGCCCTAACACACACACACACACACACACACACACACACACACATCCTAACACAAACACACACACACACACACACATACACATCCTAACACACACACACGCCCAACACACATGCCCAACACACACACACACACGCCCAACACACACATATCCTAACACACACACGCCCAACACACACACATACCCTAACACACACACACACAGTACATGCACACACACACTTACATATCCTAACACAGACACACACACATCCTAACACACACATACACACACACACACACACACACATATCCTAACACAGACACACATACATCCTAACACATACACACACCCTAACACACACATCCTAACACACGCATCCTAACACACACACACACACAAACCCACCCTAACACACACATCCTAACACACACACGTCCTAACACACCCTAGCACACACATCCTAAACACACACACTCACACATCCTAACACACACGCATCCTAACACACACACACATCCTAAACACACACACACACACACACATCTTAAAACACACCCTAATACACACACACACACACCCTAACACACACACACACACACACACACACACCACACAAAACCTTACATACCTGTAAACCTTACATTATGTGTATCTGTATGTGTATATGAAGGTGCAGAGCGCAGCACTCTGGATGCTGAGGCAGATCATGATGGTGATCCTGGTCTTGAGATTATCAGAAAACAAATTTTTAAATGTCAATTATTTCAGACATGCAGAACTACCGAATCTGCATACCGCATGTTCCAGTCACCATGCACTGCCGTCCACCGGGCAGCTGTTGTCACGCCAGATAAAAGACAGAGGGCGCCACTGGACCAGTTTTATGAAGTCTGCGTGCTGAAGAAGAAGGTGTCAACCCATTCCAGCTGTCAAGTCATCAGGATAATACCAGCTCCTTATTCCAACTTTCCAGAAATTCAACCAAGAAGACGAAATAGGCATTCAGGGGAAAGCACGTATTAGAATATCCGGTCCAGGATTATCAAAGCTATGAAAAGGGTCGATATTATAGCATGTAAGATAATAGAATAAGTGTATTATGTATAGTCAGTATGTGAGCATTTAGCTGAGACTCGTACATAGCACAGAACAACGATAATCAGCGGTATTATCAGCCATACAGGATTGTACAGTATAACACAACACAGTCAGGCTGCTCTCCAGACCAGCGGTTAATATAAATCGCCGCTGTCCAATGAAAACAAGTATCTCCAAGTTTGTCGATTTTTACTTTTATTCATGTTTTGATCTCTGTATCCGCTGTTTACACTGTGTGAAACTTGTGATGAACGGACGAACAGGAATGGCCTATATTTGTTT
The DNA here is from genome assembly GCA_024036415.1 of Prochilodus magdalenae. NCBI lineage: Eukaryota > Metazoa > Chordata > Actinopteri > Characiformes > Prochilodontidae > Prochilodus > Prochilodus magdalenae. Next base: position 159,989 of record JAMWET010001012.1, read on the forward strand.
GGAATACCGGTCTGGCTCCACTGCCTTACATTAAAAGGAAATTTGTAGGAGAGTGCAGTATGTTGAGGTAACAAAGTGTGCAGTATAAGCACGTGGTAGTAAACGGTATAAGATATATAAAGTGTTCAGTGCAGGGAGGAGAATAGCAGCTGAACAGCTTACAGTACAGATATACAGTATATATGTACAGTATATACACAGCTCAGATGTTCAGGTACAGAGGTCTAGTTACACATGCATACAGTCCAGTGGGCTAGTGGAGTCCAGTGTGTAGGGGCTGGAGTGATCAGGGCTGGGTTACAACCCACACACATCCACACACACACACACCCCTAACACATCCTAACACACCCTAGCACACACATCCTAAACACACACACTCACATGTCCTAACACACACACGACAATCTAACCACCTAACATACACACACGACACATCCTAACACACATCACATCCTAGGCCTAGCGTGAGCATACACCCCTAGCACACACACGGTGGGCAAGGAATAGCGGGTGGGACACCAAAAAAGAATCGCACCAGTCACATCCTTACACACACACACACATCCTAACACAGACATACACATCCTAACACACACACACACACACACACACACCCTAACCCACATACCACATGGGAAAAAAAGAGACAGGCGGTGTAAGTCCAATGCGACACACACCCTAACACAGACACACAACCACATCCTACCACACAACACACACCGCTAACACATGCAGTACATCCTAAAATCACGCCACCAAACCCTACCTAAACACAACACATCCTCACACACCCTAGCAGCACCACATCTAAGACACAACACCAGTGCAACAATACACACACACTATTCTTAGCACCCACACACATCACACAACACATGGGGGGGGGCGCATCCTAACACACACACCCACACAAAGACATAGCCATGCCTAACACAGCACACAAAGCCAGTTACATCTTAATAGGCATTCTCAGACTATACAACAGTTACTTACCAAATATTCAACACAACTCTTGCCTCATATTTAGATGTTAATAGATGTTGAGCTGTTTGTTTTGAGAGGGTGAAAGGTGAAAGGTGGAGTCCCTGTTTTAGCCTCATTTTAAATGCTTCTCTTTGTTTAGTATGTATTTACTTTTGTATGCAAGTCCCCACGTGGTTTCCTTACTGAGACTTGGTGACGCAGAAACCGAAGGCATGAAATACACAGCAACATGAATGTCGTTCCAGGGAAGGACACTGGCTACTTACAGTCAAAAATGCTGTGATCGATCTATTCCTTACCTCATCTTTTGAAACAGAGTGACCCCACAGGTGTGGTCAGGCTTGACATCATGAGACATAGCTTCAAAGTTTTCAAGCTGCCAGCCGATAGCATGTGACAAATCAAGGATGGAACTTATAGCTACCTGACTATAGAGAGCTCGTAAGAAAAAGAACGATGCTCGTCCTGTTGCCCCTTGCTTTCGCCATTCTGCACCTTCCTACGTGTTTGTTTTTGCATCAGGAAGAGTTGGAGAGGGGTAACCATCATAGTGCTCTAGGAAGCAGGGGTTGGTCTTAATCAAGGTATATCCGCACGCCCTATACTGGTCCAATGCGGATATTAACATAGCACAAAGGTTTGGCGGCAATGGCAACCTCTACAAGCTCCATACCGAGATGTCTGGCAGTTGGGTTAGCAAAACCACGGCGGCCACGACGCCGTACTGAGATGACAGACTTCTGTTATGTACGTGGGCTCAATTAAAATTTGATCATAATGAGCAAGAAACGCAAAAAAGGAAAAAGGGAAACACAAGGACTTCAGTCTAAATTTATCACCAGTTATTGACTCCTGGTCACCCTTGATCTTCCTTTCCCACACCACTGTGCAACACCCCACACCTCCTTCTGGGTGGCAGCTGTTCTGTTTTGTACGATGAGTGGTAAATTAGCACTTCTTAATGACCATAGGCAAGCTATTATTACTGGGGTTTCAACACTAAAGTATCCCTTTTTTTTTAGTAGCTTTGCTGACGTCCTCTTCTGAGGAATGTGTGTCTGGTCATTATGAATGCTTTTGTAAACACACACAGAGCAGGACCCGTGACGCTTCAAACACTGCAACAAAAGCCGACCTTAATTGACACTAATGAAAGCTCCCCTCAGTGATCCGCGTGTTTCCCTTGTACTATAATTAACACAAATCTTCTACTCAGTTTACGTCCCCGTATTTAAAGAAATACCCATATGTAACACTACCAGTCCCAAACCCGACAATAACCTCGAACGGGTCGTGCATGTGTGTTTTTTTCCTCATTTAAGTAGCAGACATTCAATAAAGATCCAACACGTTTCAATTCCATTCAAATAGCACATGGGGATGAGACTCGGTTTGCTTTTATGTGGTTGGGGATGGGAACCACAAGTGGGGTCCACCGTGGTCTACACAACACATATTGCCACTAAACAAAACCACCAATGGAACATGACACATCTCTGCATGGTTACACATATATAAACATCACATACATATAACAGTGAGTCCCAAGAAGTAATTTTGATCCTTTGCTGATTTTCTTCGTTGGCCCCTAATAAAGTGCAAACATATCATTCTATACTTTAAATGGTAGATGGATTCTTGTCATGGAGAGACAGGAATACATTTAAAAAGAAAAATCCAGAAAATAAATCTAAGGTAATATTATATTAATTGATTTGTATTTCATGAGTGCAATAAGTATGTTGATCCCTTATGTTTTCCATTTAGCAGTTTTCTTCTGGCTTTTACAGACCAGTTAGACACTCCCAATCAACTTTGTTACCTGACCTGAAGCCCACCTGTTCTCACTCATTCACTAATCAAGGGAAACAGCGGGACTGTGTGTGAAAAACACCTGTCCACAGAATCAGACAGATCACACAGATTTCAAGTCTCCAACATGGGTAAAACCAAAAGAGCTGTCAACAGGACTCAGAGTCAGAATTGTTGACCTTCACAAAGCTGGAATGGGCTACAAAAAAGATTTTTAGTAAAGGTGTTGATGTGAGAAGTAACAAACTCAATTGGTGCAATTATCAGAAAAAGTTTTAAAGAGTATAACATGACAATCAACAGACCTCGACCCCGGTGCTATTCCAAAGAAGACTTTCGCCTCGTGGGTATGGCAATGATGCTGAGAAACGGTCAGAAATCGTCCCTGCAACCACTCGGCATGAGTTAGCAAATGTGTGACCTGGAAGGGCAGCTGGGACCACAGTTTGCACAGGAAACAATTGGGCAAACACTTTGCGCAACCAATGGATTGCCACATCGCTGCAGTTGCCCCGAAAAAGGTACCCCTGCTGAAAGAGAGCACATGTGGAGGGCGCGCCTCAAGTATGCCAAATGATCATCAGTTAGGAAAGATGAACCAAGTTATTGGAGAAGGTTTTGTGGAAAAATAGTCAAGAGGCGGAGACCACCAAAATTGAACGTTTTTGGCCCTTCAATCCACCCGCCATGTGTGGAGGATAGAAAACTGCTGCCTATGACCCCCCAAGAAACACTAGTGCCCACCGTCAAGCATGGAGGTGGAAGGCATATATGTTTTGGGGGTGTTTCTCTGCCAAGGGTACAAGGGCTTACTTCACCGCATCACTGGAGAAGATGGAATGGAGCCCATGTACCGCGAACAATCCCTGAGGGACAAACTCCTCCCCTCATGCCAGGGATCTGAAAAATGGGCCGTGTTTGGGTCTTCCAACATGATAACGACCCTAAACATACAGCAAAGAGCAACACAAAGGATTGGCTCAAGAAGAATCACATTAAGGTCATGGAGTGCCCAGCCAGTCGCCAGACCGCCTCAATCCGATCGAAAATCTATGGAGGGAGCTGAAGGTGCAGAGTTTTGCCAAGCGACAGCCCACCAACCTTCATGGATGTTTTAGAAGAGGATCTGCAAAGGAAGAGTGGTCGCCAAAATTTCCCCCTGGTGAGTGTGTGCTAAACTTGTTGGTTTTAACTACAACAAACGTCTCACCGCTGTGAAAACTTGCGAAACAAAGGCAAGGCTTTGCCTCTAAAGTATTGATGTGTTATGAGGCAAGAGGGATCAAATTACTTATTTTCACTCCATGAAATACAAAATCAATTAATATATATTCCTTAGATTTATTTTCTGGATTTTCTTTTTAATATTCTGTCTCTCCATGTAAGAATACATCTACCATTAAAAGTATAGAATGATCATGTCTTTATTAGTGGGCCAACGAAGAAAATCAGCAAGGGATCAAATACTTCTTGGACTCACTGTATATACACATACACCATATATACACACACTGGGTTATACACACACACACATACATAGGAAGGTAAGAAGGTCACAGGAAAGAAGAAAGGTGTGATTCCCGAGCCAGGCGACCAGGATTCTTTCTGTGTGATGTTGACATGTTCTCCCTGTACACACACACACACACACACACACACACACACACACACCCCTTTCTTTTGCTGTCTTGTTATCTGGTGTTGACCTGAGGAGGATGGGTTCCCCTTTTGAGTCTTGGTTCCTCTCAAGGTTTCTTCCTTCCTAACTTAGGGAGTTTCTCCTTGCCTCCGTATATATATATATATATATACATATACATATATATATATGCATGGTGTAAGAACGTCACAGGAAGGAAGAAAGGTTTGTGTCTGCTTCCCGAGCCAGGCGATCAGGATTCTTTCTGTGTGACATTTGCATGTTCTCCCTGCCCTGTGTCTGCGTGGGTTTATTCCGGGTGTTCTGGTTTACTCCCACAGTCTAAAAAAACATGCAGTCAAGCAATGCTAAAATGTGTGTGTGTGTGTGTTGTGTGTGCTCTGTGATGGCCCGTCCAGGGTGTTTTTTCCTGCCTTCTGCCCAATGAGCACTGGGTTATGCCCCAGCTCCTCCCAATGACCCACCAAGTTAATGATGATGAACAGAGCAGTACAGCAGCGTTAAGCCTGGAGGACTATTTTGCCAGCAGGTACATGGCCGAAACCTAGTAGTGCCGTCAGGCACCAGGCAGGGCGTAAGCATTTTATGTAGCAACTTATTCTGTGAGGGAGCTTTCAGAGGAGGACGTCTGGTTACCATCACCACCACTGTAAATTACTCAGACTCTAATTCGGTTTGAATGGGGCATTTCACAACCAACCCGCTGGAAGCGAACTCAATGTTAGGACGTCGCTGTAGATGTTACCATGTATCAGAGGTCCTGTACACTAACACCTGCTGCTGAACACGTGGCCCAGTTCTCCTGGCTGTGATGCTGTGAGGCTGAAAGGCTAAACAAGGTTAAAGCCCCACTGTAATGAAGGGATCCAGAGTTTGGGTTTTCACCTGTCAGAGGCAGCAGTGAACTCGACTGTCCTGTCTTTAAGAGGGCCTTCATTGTTCTCTAAGGACTATCGATTTGGCCTTAACTACGTTCACTTGGTAACCAACCATGGAGACACCAGGAGAGCACAAACCTCAAACAAAGACTTCTACCCCCTTCAGCTCAAACAGACGTCTCCCATCTCTTCAAAAACCAGCCTAACCACTCACTCAGACAGCCTCACAGGCAAAGGCACACGAGCGCCGGCAGCCTATTGCAGTACAGAGACACATTAAAGGGCCCATATACAACATTTTTCAGGTATGCAATTTTACTCAAATCAAATCAAATCACTTTTATTGTCACGTCACATTTAAAAAACTTAGGTGTGAGTGAAAAACTTAGGTGTGTAGTCCTTTACCATATAGAGTCCTTTACCATATTACCATATAGAACTATGGTAAAGCTGAGGTAGATGGGAGATGCAGGGTATATACAGGACATATATACATCAATATTCTATATATTCTATATACACACACACATACATATATATATATATATATATATATATATATATATATATATATATACACACACACACACACACATACATATACTACAGATATACAGTGTAGTCAGTCTATATGCGAGTATAAAGTGCAGAGTGATGACTGTCCATGGAGATCATCATTTAGATGGTTTTGGTGAGATGTCAATCAATCAATCAATCAATCAATCAATGTTTATTTGCATAGCGCTTTTTACAACCAACGTTGTCTCAAAGCAGCTTTACAGAAAATCAGTTTGTTATATATATATGAAAAGAAAAAAAAAAACACAAAGTTGATGTACAGCCATTTGAGGGTGGGGGGTGGGCGAGGAACCGGGTCCAAGCCCCCCTTGAGCAAGCCAGAGGCAACAGTGGCGAGGAAAAACTCCCTTGAGTAAGGAAGAAACCTTGAGAGGAACCGGGCTCAAGGGCGGAACCCAACCTCCTCAGGTCGAACCCGGATGAGATGTGCTGAACCAGGTCCATATACCGGTGCCTCAGCCCTACTGGCTGTTCAGTAGCCTGATGACTTGGGGGAAGAAACTCTCTCGGAGGCGGCTGGTTCTGGACTTTACACCTCGGCACCTCCTCCCACTCGGCTGCTGTGAGAGCAGACGGTGGCTTGGGTGGGTGGAGTCCTTTAGAACCCTCCTGGTTCTCCTCAGGCAGCGGCTGCTGTATAAATCCAGGAGGTTTGGAAGCTGAACCCCGGTGATGCACTGAGCTGTCCGCACCACCCTCTGCAAAGCTTTCCGCTCGATAGCAGTGCAGCTTCCACACCAGGTGGTGATGGAGCCTGTTAAAACGCTCTCCACAGTACATGTGTAGAACGTTCTGAGGGCGTGGGGGTCCATGCCAAACCTCCTCAGCCGTCGGAGGAAGAGGAGGCGCTGTTGTGCCTTCTTCACCACCCGTGTGGTGTGTTCAGACCATGTGAGTTCCTCTGTGATGTGAACACCGAGGAACTTGAAGATGCTGACCCCACCTCCCACCTTATCATGAATGGATGGAGTTTGAGAGGCTCTGGAAAGTTCCACTGGATCGGGAATGGTGTGCTTGTATACAGAGCAGATTCCAGAGCACGAATTCAGTGTTGGACTGATGCGCACTCATTGTGTTCCCCATCCTTCACTTTTCCCATAGAGGTCCAATTCATTTTCACCCCATTGAAATTCTATTGTCTCCTTTAACCTGCAGCCACCAAACTGCATGTACTCACTCAACCCCAAAGTGCTGTATGGCTGCACTGTTGCCAGACCTCTAGGGTCCAGTTAGCAACCTAGGTGAGGCGCTGTGTCTGGTGTGGTGGTATGAGCAGAGGCACCCTCTGGTGGGTCTTCTGCTCATGCGCTGATCCGTGGGGGATATGCGCGTGGGGCCTCCTGCGTTGAACATGGTTGTGTCGATTGTCTGTTTGTATGGTCAGTTCTAGCCAGACGCTCCCAGTCATGATCATTATGCACCCTTGGGGGGGCCACTGCGGTGTCCACTGTGGGTGGTCATGCTCTCCATGTCGTATTCCCAGTACGCACAAGACACTCCGGATAGAGGAATGTTAAATGCCCCCCGGGATGGAATGTCCCATCTGTCTGGCACCCACCAGCATGCCTCGTTCGAACTCCCATTAATCAGGCCAGCATGCAACCTCACTCACACAACGTCACCTCACATCTTATACAGGTGTGGGCGTTCCCTGAGGTAATGCTGCTTCCTAACCATGTGACTCATCAGACCACACCACATGTCGCCAGTCCCTTAGGGTCCAGTTAGCAAACCCACAAGCCCAGGTAAGGCGCTGTGTCCGGCGTTGTGCTGTTCACACAGATACTCTGGTGGGTCCTCTGCTCCTGTATCCCATGGAAGCTAAAGAGAGCCACACTGACGTGTGGAAGTATGTGTGCGGGGCTTCCTGCACTGAATGTGGATGTGATTTTGAGCTATGTGGAACCGTAGGGATAGCCTGTATGAGAGACATGACCCTGACCAGCCAGTTCAAACGGCCAGTCCCTGTTTTCTTAGCAGGCTGTATACTGTAGCACGACTACTGAAGCGGGAAGGCGGGAGCGGCTGAGGAGGCTATCATAAGAGTTTATATCCAGTATACTATTGGATATATATTGGCGGGTTGTTGACTGAGTAAGGCTGGTCAGATCGGCTCAGTCGGATCAGTCTGGCTTTGTATAGCGGAGGCCCCTCTGTTGCAGCAGAGCCCCGAAGGACAACAACGAATCTGCTCGCAGCGACTGCTAATAATGGGGAGGCCGTCACGTGGAAGCCGTCAGTCCTGCAGGTCAAACAGAACCGGGCTCTGAGAAACATCGAGGCGCTCAACGCCGCTCAGTTATCCTACGACGCGATGGTCAGCAGAACACAGCAGAGGCAGCGCCTCAACAGCTGCGGGCACTGATAAACTGGGCACAGCTGTTAAAAAGGCACAAGCCAAACTATTCAGTCTACCATACCATAAAGCACACTGAAGGCCAAAATCTAAACAGAGGAACAATTTACACTGCAGTGTAAAATACAAAGCATGTATTATTAAAATATTATCAAAAAGCATTTCTATCACTACCTGTAGAACCTTCCTATAGATATCTCTACTAACTCGGTAATAATATTAAGGACAAAGTCAAGTTATATCAAAAAGTTACTGTCACACACTCAATCCTACAAATTACAATATTCTACCTCTTAATCTCCTTAATCCTCCTAATCAGTGTCTGTCTCCATCTCTTTCTCCTCTTACTTTCCCTATCTCTATCCTTCTTTCTCTCGTTCTTTCTTCTTCTGTGTTAAGCCACCGGTATTGGCGTGATCACAGTTCAGAACCCGCAGAGTGGATTAGACGGCCACCCTGCCGAATCAGCGCCACTGTGTGTCTCCTGTCCTGGTTCATCACCTTGAGCAGGGGACCACAACCTTACACTGACCAACTGGCCCTGAGCTTATTATGGTCGACTCCAACTCTCCTAAACTCACCAGTTACTGCCTCCCTGGACGTGTAATCGGACTGGATCTAATTCAGTACTGGATCTAATTCAGACTGGATCTAATCAGAACTGGATCTATTAGATGTTCCTCCCTCTATTGTTAATTCTATCCTGCTCTCTCTCTTCTCATCCGGGTTGCACCTGAGAGAGGTGGGGTTCCGCCCTTGAGCCTGGTCGCCTCTCGAGGTTTCTTCCTTACCCAAGGGGAGTTTTTCCTCGCCACTCGTTGCCTCGTGGCTCAGAGGGGGGGCTCGACCCCCGGTTTTTCCCACCATCCCATGTCCTGTAACATTACCTTGTGGTTCTTTTGCTTTGTGTGACAAATTGATTTTTTGTGAAGCTGCTTTGAGACAGACGTTTGGTTGTAAAAAGTGCTATATAGAAATAAATATTGATTGATTGATTGATTGAAGATTGATTGATCTACGTTCAGTTTTGGACGCCTCAGGCTTTTACCACGGGGTTTGCAACGATTAATCGACTTAGTCAACTAAAAAGTCGTGATGAACCAGATTAGTTGGTGACTAATTTAATATTTGATTAATTGGTCATTTCTCCATTTTAATAAAGACCTATAATTGTGGAATTGAGTTGCAGAGTACAGAGTGTGCAGACAGACAGCTGAATGCTCAAAGCACAGATTAGTAATTTGCACATTCTTGGTTTTAAATGACAGGGTACTGTGTATCTTACGTATTAGCGGACAGTTCATTAAAACTGTGAATGTCTGAATAAGGTATTCATCGTCATGGTCTTCACTGTTAATCCGTAAAACAACCTCAAGCTAAAGCTGATAGCTAAACAGAGTTATTCAGTAACCGAGTGATATACAATCCGTATAATCGATCATTTGTTTCAGTGATCGATTAATCAATACTTCAACTAGTAGTCTACTGCAGCCCTACACCGAGCTAATGGCTGCCCTCCGGTCCGGCTTGCTACTGAAGCCTTCCTGCTGCACGCCTCTGACAAGCTGCCTACTTGCCCAGCCAGACACTGAAGGAAGGACTGACATGGAGTCCTCCATGCTACCTGCCCCTAACCAGCCGTATTTGCCTTCCCGGCCTAACGCCGAATAAGGAATATACCAGGCTTTTCCCGCAGGGTGGGGGGGGGCACCCAAAAAGAGACTCTTTTGTCCGCTCATTTCTGTCACGAACGGGACTATTCTTATTATTATCACAATTATCTACTTCATCGTCACCACGACGAAGTAGATCAGCATAATTAAGATTAGTCAACTGATGTTATTTGAACAATTTCAAATTGTCGTTTGGAATAACAGAGGAGGATCCCTTGTGGTCGCCCTAAGGTTTCTTCCTTCTGCTTGAGGAGAGTTTTTCCTTGCCACTGTCGCCTACGACGCATTGACCTGCCAACCAGGGGGCTTCTTTCCTTTTCTTCTCCTGTAACTGAATATTAACTGATTACTGTCAAAAGCATGTACTCCCTGAGACAAAAACCCATTTGTCTCCAGTCTCGCTCATTCTTTAAAAAGAGCGTCTATACTCAAAAAATATTGAGATTTGATTTGATCTTCCGTTATACCCTGCTCCCCCTCCTTCAGCGTTACCGCAGTGCTTCCTTGTTTTGTCATGTGATCCCCTGTCCATTTTCCCAATGAATAGATATATTAGATACATTGTGAATTGATTTTTTCTGACAATAACAACAAAATATTATTATTATTATTATTATTATATTATTATATTATATGATATTATATTATATTACTATAATATTTAATCCTGCCCGAATACCAGATAAAACTAGAGGAGCGATCCCTAAAGAAAATACTGAGCCCCTGTAAAGTTTAAGCCAAGCTTGAGATCTTGCCAGGTGGTTGCCATGGTATTTTAAGTGGTTACTAAGGTGATGCTGTGGCATCACATGTGGTTTCTAAAACGATACCATGTGGTTGCCATGCTGTCACAGGTGGTTGTTCAGATTATTCTAGGTGGTTGCCATGGTGGCAGTGGTGGTTGCTGAGATATTGGCAGGTGGTTGACAAGATGATGCTAGGTGGGTGCCATGGTATCTCAGGTGTTTGCTAAGATGATGCCAGGTGGTTGCTGATAGGTACCACAGATGGTTCTTGACCACTAGTCAGATGGGTGCCATGGTATCACTGGTGTTTGCTGAGGGTAACCTTGTCACCACTGGTTGTCCATGGTTATCACAGGTGATGTGATAAGATGTTTGGCCACTCAAGATGGTTGCCATGGAAATACACAGTGGTTGTTCAGATTGGTTGTAGGACGGTCTGCTGAGATATGGCAGGTGGTTGGTTGACAA
>JAMWET010001013.1:0-62500 GCA_024036415.1 Prochilodus magdalenae
TCCGTAAGGTGTGAAGACTGCACGGTGATTCTCATAGGCACTGTGTATACAGATCTGCCGTGTTTCAGATGGTTCCTATGACAAGTGTTTTTGACAAAGACTATATGATGCGTTCCTTTCCAGTGGTTCTCAAACTAGTTCCATTCAGGTGTCTGGGTTCTATACAGGAACCAGCCTGGATTTGAACCACTGTGTATTGGAACCAAGGAACATCAACAGTAGGACCAAGATGGCGGCGCGTGTAGAGTGCCTGCACACGTTTGAGCTGTTATATCCAGAAAGCTGGAGATAAGTAGATGTAGACGAGGTTCTCCAGGAGACCACTGGGTGGTGCCATTGTTGCCTTTATTGTCCCCAGAATGTCGTCTCAGCCCCATGCAAGCTTGAACATCCTCACACAGTCCTGCAGATGGTGCTGTAGGGGTGGAGGTGGAAGGGACCCCATGCCTTCTGGACGTGTGACGACAAACCGTCCATCTTGGTGCTGACCAAGGTGCCCTCCACACAACGGATTCCGTTGGGCGTCTCCACCAAGGACTAAAGCGGGACTTCGTACACTGAAGATGACCCTCCTGTGCCATTCTGAGTCCAACTCCATGACAGTCTGGTACGACACCACTGCAGTCTTTGGTGACGGTGACGTGGTGTTAAGGACAGTCGTGGTAACGGTCTGTGTGCATGTAGTCCTGCGTGGTGCAGCCGTCCGCCAATGGTGCTGCACTAACAGGATGACTCATGGAGGACACCACTGCTCGCTGGAGGTCTGTAATGGTGGCTGTTGGGTCAGTCGGGTACAGAGATAAGACCTGTCTTTGCTCATATGTTAGTGCACCCCTGATCATTGCTATGGTCATTGTTAGTGTTCTACTATGAGTGGGATCTAATCGTAGCTACACACTAGACCTATCGTGAAGAACCGTAGCGGCGTATCTCGGGGTCGGGAAATCTAGGCCTTGGGTTCTACATGCTCACATGTTAATACAGTACAGTTGAGAAGTGCGGACTCAACATCATCCATTCGATTAGCCTTGATTGGCTAACTGCTAATTCAATAGCTTGCATATGGTTAGCACTCCCCCCGGTCTGTGGTCACATGTGGTTCAGCATCCTCACCCCGCCCCCCCTGCATAGCAACGCAGAGCTGAAGGGCAGTATGGAGTTAGGCCTGCTGTTTAACTGTAGCTCTCGGTGTTAATGATTCGTTCTGCAGATGTAGGTCTGACGGGACCAGAACTAAAGCACCAGCCAGCAGTTTCCCTGAGAGAGGAGAGAAGAAGCGCATGAGAGGAAAGACAGAGTGAAAAGAGAGAGAGAGACTCCATTACTCATAGCAGGGCTGGCTGGCTCCGTCTGATGTCTACCTTGCCTAATGACCTATGAAGCCAATCCCTGGTGTAATGGGATGTTTTGTCATGTGTCTGGAGGATGAGTGACACCGCTCTGTCAGAGAGGGGAACCGTGTTGGCAGGAGGAGACAGAAGACACTTCCTGTTTTATTTTCCCAGTCAGCTCCACCAAACTCCGCTGATGGATTTGAGGCATTGTAAACCCTGAGTGCTCACAGACAGACAGACTGACAGACAGGCAGGCAGACAGACAGACAGACAACATGACTGACTGATTGATTGATCGACTGACTGACTGACTGACTAACTGATTGATTTATTTATTGAGTGATTGATTGATTGAATGACTGATTGGTTAATTGATTGATAGGAAGACAGACAAAATGATGGGCAGACAGACAGATACATAAGACAGACAGACAGGCAGGCAGACAGATAGATAGATAGATAGATAGATAGATAGATAGATAGATAGAGAGACAGACAGACAGACAGACAGATAGATAGATAGATAGATAGATAGATAGATAGATAGATAGATAGATAGATAGATAGATAGATAGATAGATAGATAGACCAGCATATGGGAAGGCAGACACAATTATAGACAGACTGACTGACTAACTGACTGACTAATTGATTGATCGATTGATTGACTGATTGGTTGATTGATTGATAGGAAGACAGACAAAATGATGGGCAGACAGATAGATAGATAGATAGATAGATAGACAGACAGACAGACAGACAGACAGACAGACAGATAGATTTACATGTAGACAGACAGATGGACAGACAGACAGATGGACAGGTAGACAGATAGATGGACAGGTAGACGGACTGATAGATCTTCACTCCCACTGACTAGTGGTGGAAGCAGTGTAGTAACAGGAACCAGCAGCAGGAGGAAGTCTCTGTTTGCAGAATCGGGTCTGATATGTTAATACTGAACACAGCTGCTAATATCGGTCCGTCTGTCTGTCCGCCCGTCCGTCTGTCTGCCCGTCCGTCTGTCTGTGTGTGTGTGAGCAGCTTCCCCGGAGGAAGGACGGAACCAGAGGCAGAACCGACACACCAGCTTTTCCTCTGTGTCCTCCAGACGTTCCGGAGTTGATCTTGTCAAAAACCACACACCCAGTCCTGTAATGAAAAGCAGCTGAACATGGAGCCACGACCGGCCCGCTGTGCTCCCCCACCAGCTCCACCTCCAGAGGAAAACAACAGCCAGCGCCGAAGCCCTCTAGCTGAAATTCCTGTGTGGCGGCGGGTGGCCGGCTTTACCCTGCAGACATTATTAAAGGCGGAGGAAGTGTTAAAGTCCAGAGCACTCGGCTCCGGGCCCTGAGCACGGCTCGCTGGGTCCCTGTTTACTCCGGCTCTCATCACAGCCCTGTTTACAGCACACGAGTGGATTCCACTGGCTGCGTTCAGCCTTCTGAACACGCCTTTGATTTCTCTGAAACTCGGCCTCTCTCTCTCTCGCTCCCTCTCTCTCTCTCTCTCCCTCTCTCTCTCTCTCTCTCTCTCTCTCTCTCCCTCGCTCCCTCTCTCTCTCTCCTCCTTCTCGAAGGTTTTTCCACTGACCCCACACAGCAGAGGGCCATCTCTCCGAGGAGTTCTCAGCGTTGGGTTCTAACAAGGAACCCCATAGAAGCCTGACAGATACTTAAACACACTTCTCTGTCTCTCTCTCTCTCTCTCTCTCTCTCTTTCTCTCTACCTCTCTCTCCCTCTCTCCCTGGGGGGTTTATTCTCTCTCTCTCTCCCCTCTCTCTCTCCCTCTCTCTCTCTCCCTCTCTCTCTCTCTCTCCCTCTCTCTCCCTCTCTCTCTCCCTCTCTCCCTGGGGGGTTTATTCTCTCTCTCTCTCCCCTGTCTTTCTCCCTCTCTCTCTGCTCTCTCTCTCTCCATCTCTCTCTATCCTTCTCTACCTGGGGGGTTTATTCTCTCTCTCTCTCTCCCCTCTCTTTCTCCCTCTCTCTCTCTCTCTCTCTCTGCCTCTCTCCCTTTCTCTCTCTCTCTGCCTCTCTCCCTTTCTCTCCCCCCCCCCTCTCTCTCTCTCTCCCCCCCCTCTCTCTCTGTCTCTCACTCTCTCTATCTTTTTATCTCTCTCTCTTTATCTTTTTATCTCTCTCTCTCTCTCTCCCTCTCCCTCTCTCTCTCTCTCTCTCTCTCTCTCTCTCTCTCCCTCTCTCTCTCTCTCTCTCTCTCTCTCTCTCTCTCTCTCTCTCCCTCTCCCCCCCTCTCTCTCTCTCCCTCTCTCTCTCTCTCTCTCTCTCCCTCTCCCTCTCTCTCTCTCTCTCTCTCTCTCTCACTCTCTTTATCTTTTTATCTCTCTCTCTCTCCCTCTCTCTCTCTCTCTCTCTCTCCGCCTCCCTCTCCCTCTCTCTCTCTCTCTCTCTCTCCCTCTCTCTCTTTCCCTCTCTTCTTCTTTCTGCTTGTTCTACAACAAAGCCAGAAAGGCTTGTTTGACCGCGGAGCCCCCGGGACGAGGCGAGAGCCGGAGAGGGCTGGCGAGAGCCAGGGAAGAAAAGAAAATCAAAAGATGCTTCTTCCGCAATATTTACCCCAAACGAGAACAACAGGAAGACGTGACGGGATCTGACCAAACAAGACACGGAGCAGAGCCGCACCTGCACCAGACTCCAGAAAGAGAAGAAGAAGGGATCATGAAAATATATTAACTAGATAAAAGCAGTACCCGGAAAGCTCCGGCGCCGGCGAGGCTTTGTGCTCCGAGGTTTTCCCGGAATCAAACGACGTGACGACGGCCTGCCAAAGCCGAACGCTCGTGGGGGGTTTATTTATTCATGCCCCTTTCTGTTTCTAAACAGCTCCTACAAAACCGCAGCACACCCTCCACCCTCCGCTCCGGCACGCTGTTTATTCTTCCACGCTCCGCGAAAACCGGAAACTTTCCCCAAATGTAATTTGTTCTGATCTCGGATCCTCGCGGAGGTGTGCGAGGCTCTGGCTGAATAACGATACGGAAATGAAAAGGCTCTGGCTGCTGAAGAACACCACCTTTTTCCTTTAGAGGACTGCTTTTTCCAACGCGGCTCGGAAGTGGGAGGCCAGAGCTCGGAATTGCGTCGTTTCTGTGGAAGCTACAAGGTGGGAAAAGCCTGGAAATGCACCGAATATTGTTAGCATGACGGCTAGTCACATCCCAGTCTCAATCCATAGGGTCTAATATGTCGGCCCACCCTTTCCAGCTAGAACAGCTCCAGCTCTTCTGGGAATTCTTTCCACAGCCTTAGGAATGTGTCTATGGGAATTTCTGACCATTCCTCCAGAAGCACATTGGTGAGATCAGACACTGATGTTGGACGAGAAGGCCTGGCTCTCAGTCTCCGCTCTAATCCATCCCAAAGGTGTTCTATCAGGTTGAGGTCAGGACCCTGTGCAGGCCAGTCCAGTTCCTCCACACCAGACTCGCTCCTCCATGTCTTTAAGGAGCTTGCTCTGTGCACTGGTGTGCGGTCATGTTGGAACAGGAAGGGGCCGTCCCCAAACTGTCCCCACAAAGTTGGGAGCATGGAATGGTCCAGAGTCTCTTGGTCTGCTGAAGCATTAAGAGTTCCTCTCACTGGAACTAAGGGGCGGAGCCCAACTCCAGAACACCACCCCCACACCATAATCCCCCCTCCACCAAACTTTACACTCGGCACAGTGCAGTCAGACCAGTACCGTTCTCCTGGTAACCACCAAACCCAGACTCGTCCATCGGATCACCAGACAGAGAAGCGTGATTGGTCGCTCCAGAGAACACGCCTCCACTGCTCTAGAGTCCAGAGGCGGAGCTTTACACCACTGCATTCCACGCTCTGCACTGTTCTTGGTGATGTGAGGCTGGGATGCAGCTGCTCGCCATGGAAACCCATTCCATGAAGCTCTACACACTGTTCCTGAGCTGATCTGAAGGACACATGAAGTTTGGAGGTCTGTAGTGATGGACTCTGGAGGAAGCTGGTGACCTCTGTGACCTATGACCCTCAGCGTCCACTGACCCCGCTCTGTCTCGTCACGTGTCCTACCACTTCGTTCCCCTTCCCTCTATTAAATTCAATTTGGATTAGGCAACGTGTCCACTCGAGTCAGAAGTCTGAGGACTGAGTGACTTTGAACCAGCTGGGTTACACGACCAAGATACCAGAAAATACGGAAATTCTGTAAACTGGAATTTTCGTGAAACTACTCCGAACCCAGGGAGCAGCATGTGGGATAAGCAGGCTTGTGTGTGGGATGCCCCAGACGCCGGGACAGGAAATCACAGATTTAGAGGCTTTTTTTTCCATTAGGCCGCAGCTGAAGCGCAGTCTCTTGTTCCAGCAGTCGACCATCACAACACAGCCGTAATCACATCAGGGTGACACAGCCTAATCACCTCCAAAGCCTCTTCATTACGAGAGCTAGCGAGCAGGGCGGCTAATATATGCTAAGCTGCTTAGCGCGGGCCTCGCACGCATTCCCATGAGGCTGTGCTGCAGCCCTGCAGGCCGTGCGGCGGGAAAGCTCTCTGGATGACCCTCCTCTGTAAACTCTGGCAAACGCCAGTAAACGCCTCGAGTCAGCCTCGATACGAAAACAATAAAAAAAAATCCATATAGCCGGTCCGGGATAATCTGATCAGCGGGATTCAATTGCCCAATTGAAGAAGATCTATACGGCTTTGTATAGCCACAGAAAACAGACAGAATTATTGGCACCCTCGGTAAAAACGAGGGGAAAAAGGCTTTGTCTCTGTTGTTTATCAATCTGACACTGGAAATATGGGAGAAATATGAGCTTTCGTGGAGAGTTATGAGAGAATTATAACCTGGATGGATCACACACTGCGGTATGTGCCACAGTCCTACTCGTATGGTGTCTATAGTCTCTGCAGCTAACTGTATTAGACTGTTATGGCTGTCCAAGGAAAACATCATAGCTGAAAACCAGAGGAACAAAGCAGAACAAAGTTTCTTTCAAGTGGCAAAAATGAGATTTAATTACATTTAAAATGTTTTTATTATATATTAAAAATAATACTCAAGTCCCAATAGGTCCTTCATCAGCCAGACGCCCATATTCTATATCTGTCTTCAATTTATTTTCGTCCCAAGACATCTATTTATAGCATGAACTGGATTCCAATGCCCCGAAATTAGTTTTATTATTCATCAATTCATCTACGCTTAAAAATTTAATAATAATAATAATAAATAATAATAAACTTCACTTTAATCCATAAAATTGAAAAGACTGCTTTGGTTACTTTGCCTTTAATGTATGTAGCTATATTCTGATTGGCTGGCCCAATATTTATGACCAAATTTCTGATTGGCTGAGAAATATAACTTTTGGCCACTGTGTTAATATTTGGCTGTCAGTTCTGATACCTGTACAGGAACGTTCTTAACCTTCAGGGTAAGTTAACATAGAGATTCTGACTGAGCAGTTTGAAGCATCATGTTTTCACATGATGGTCAGAAAACTAAAAATCACAAAAAAAAAATAAATAAATAAAATAAATAAATAAAATTAATAAATTAATGACAAACTTTGTTGCTTCGGACAGTGAGGATATATTTTCCTGATCATGCTATGGCTATCATCAATACTGACCAAATGTCATGTTTCAGTTATACAGTCAGCATAAGCTTGTGTTGTGTGTGAAACGGCTGCTTGTAAATTAGCTCTGCTCTGATTGGTTGCCTCATTTAAATCTAGCCTGGCCTGAAACCTTAATAGTTTTTTAATGTTGGTATAAATGGGCGGAGCTAAATTCTGTAGAGTGAAAAGGTGGCATGCAGCAGTTTAAACAGACACAACTTAAATATGATTTGCGTTTGATATTTTATTTTCTCCAGTATATTAAGCTCTATAAATAACCAGTGACCTGCAGTGCAGGTATGCTAGCTTACTTTCATGGGCAGACTTTTGGCAGACAACTGTACATAAGTTGTGACATCACAGAAAGCCACTGAGTTCTCCCGTCATTCTGATTGTTGGTGGTGTCAATCAATCAATCAATCAATCAATCAATCAATCAATATTTATTCATATAGCGCTTTTTACTACTAATGTCTCAAAGCAGCTTCGCAGAGAAGCCGGATGGATGTAGAATCACCCACCTCTGACTAAACCCTACCACCATAACACCATGTACCTCCTCCACCAGCACCAGTAACAGCTGGGACCAGATTGGGCATGTACTGGACGAGGTTCTGGACGTAGCCACATCAGTGTTCAGACACTCTTAGAGAACTGGTCAGGTGGTCCAGATTTGGTGGATGTCTTCCCTGGCACAGTTCCGAGGAGAATTCCCTGTAGACTGGGATTGTATCCACTGCTGGTAGACCCGTATGACCGTACGCTTCCATACACCTGCAGATTCAGCTACTTCCTTCACACTATGGTCTTTGGCCACGCCCACATGCAGTCCCTCCTTTTAGCCAATCATTAACATCTGCTCTGGAGCGTTTACCACACATGGAACGAGACACTCCCTGCACTGTAGCACCTCTTCCCAATCTATGGATCCCAGCACTCACACCCCACAGGGATTTATAGACCCATCATCCTCGCGCAGCGCCATCTGCAGGAGCCTGAAGGTACTACCACCTTAAACATGACTCATGTGGGTCACAAAATGTGGGAATGACAATTAACGATATTAATAATCTGATGAAAACATTGCTAACATTATTCCTGGTTTGGATGAGCCAAAATTCTTATTAATATTATTTATGTATGTAATTTTTTTTATTATTACCACCAGGATGTCAGTCTCTCCGGAGGTGCGGTACTGTTTCAGTTGTTTCGCTTTTATTTCGAGCAAACAAAGCCGACTTACGCTGACGAGCATCTGGGGGAAAGGTCCTCTGGAGTTTTCCGGAACGTTTATAGGGGGGATGACCCAGTCTCTCTTCTGTCTCCGAACCCCACCGGCGCTGGGCTTCGGTTGGCGCGGAAAGCTGACGACCACAGGAAGTGACCCGGCGTCCTCGACTTCCTTTCCCGCGTAATTACCTGTCATTTCCTGCAAACATAAAAAGAGGCGAGAGATGAAAGGAGGAATAAACGAGGGGACGGAGGAGGCAACAGCCGTGATAAACCTCTCTCGGTAACAGACGCACGCAGACTCCCTTCTTCACCTTGTCGTCCGTCTACTCTGCCTCACCTTCATCAGGATTTACACACCTGCCTTCGCTCTGGAGGGCCGCGCCGGCCCCCGCGCCGCTATATTTAGACCTGACGTCTAGCAGGACAGAAGAGAGCTCTAACAGAATGACTATTGATCGGCGGAGTGATTGTTTGATTGATGGACACATACTGTATATGTGACCTGAATGCTCTTGACCTCCAGACCCTCAAGTCGATCCAACTGGATGTCTATGGAATCTGGAGGATCTAAAGCAGATGGACGGATGACGTACACGTCTCTGGGATGAGGGGAACAGCACAGCGTGGTGGTCCTGATGGTCCTGTTGCTTCAAAACACCCACCGGTGACAATCTGAGCTCTGGCTGAGTGATGCCCAGCGATGTGCATGTGTCCACTCACTGTCCACTCTATTAGACACTCCTACCTTGCTGCTCCACCTTGTAGATGGACAGTCAGAGGCGATAGCTCATCTGCTGCTGCACAGTGCAGTGTTGGTCATCCTCTAGTCCTTCATCAGTGGGCACAGGACGCTGCCCCACAGGACGCTGCCCACAGGACGCTGTCCACAGGATGCTGCCCACAGGATGCTGCCCACAGGACATTGCCCCACATGACGCTGTCCACAGGACACTGTTGGCTGGATAGTTTTGGTTGGTGGACGATTCTCAGTCCAGTAGTGACACTGAGGTGTCTAGGAGCACTGCTGTGTCCATACCTCTCACACCAGCGCCACGTCAGTGTCACCGAGAATCGTCCACCAACCAAAATTATCCTGTGGGCAGCGTCCTGAGGGCAGCGTCTTGAGGGCAGCGTCCTGTGGGCAGTGTCCTGTGGGCAGCGTCCTGTGGGGCAGCGTCCTGTGGGCAGTGTCCTGTGGGGCAGCGTCCTGTGGGGCAGCGTCCTGTGGGCAGTGTCCTGTGGGGCAGCGTCCTGTGGGCAGTGTCCTGTGGGCAGCGTCCTGAGGGCAGCGTCTTGAGGGCAGCGTCCTGTGGGCAGCGTCCTGTGGGCAGCGTCCTGTGGGGCAGCGTCCTGTGGGGCAGCGTCCTGTGGGCAGCGTCCTGTGGGCAGCGTCCTGTGGGCAGTGTCCTGTGGGCAGCATCCTGAGGGCAGCGTCTTGAGGGCAGCATCCTGTGGGCAGCGTCCTGTGGACAGCGTCCTGTGGCAGCATCCTGTGTCCACTGATGAAGGACTAGAGGATGACCAACACTGCACTGTGCAGCAGCAGATGAGCTATCGTCTCTGACTGTCCATCTACAAGGTGGACCAGCAAGGTAGGAGTGTCTAATAGAGTGGACAGTGAGTGGACACAGTGTTTAACGTATGACAGGGTCTGAAAAACTCCGTGACTTGATCAGGCTTTACAGGACGAACGCTCGAACACTGATCACAGACGTGACTGATCACTGACTCGTGTCCACATGTGTCCGGATGCTTTGTGCGGTTCAGGCGTGAAATGAATGTGTTTGGTTCTGTGATGGGTGGTCAGTCATTGTGTTTGGTTATTGTGCGGTGGTGGAGGGGGAGAGGGGTGGTGGTGACAGAGGATGAGGAGAGGGGTGGTTGGGGCAGAGAACGAGGCAGCAGGGAGGCGGGGCAGGACTGAGAAATGAAATCTGCTTTATTAGTTCTGATGGATATGAGATTGGGAACCAATCATTTTTCATTTACACACACAAAGCCACGTTTTAATTTCTCCCCCGATATTATATTTAACTTTCCCTCCACCGGCGGCCTGAAACAACCACTCCACATTAAAGCAGGAGGAGGGTGGGGAAATGAAAGAGGAGGAACAGATCAGAAGATACGAGGAGACGGAAGACAATAAGGAAAAGTGGAAATGGTGAAAAAGAAGAAGGAGCAGAGACAGAAGACGAAGAAGAAAAGGGGAGCAGTAGGAGAAAAAGAAAAAAAAAAAGGAGCAGTAGGAGAAGAAGGAGAAGAAGAAGGAGCAGTAGGAGAAGAAGGAGAAGAAGAAGGAGCAGTAGGAGAAGAAGGAGAAGAAGGAGAAAAAGAAGAAGAAAAGGGAGCAGTAGCAGAAGAAGGAGAAGAAGGAGTAGTAGTAGAAGAAGAAGGAGAAGAAGATGAAGTGGAAGAAGAAGAAGAAGAAGAAGGAGCAGTAGGAGAAGGAGAAGAAGAAGAAAAGGGAGCAGGAGGAGAAGAAGAAGAAAAAAAGGAGCAGTAGGAGAAGAAGGAGAAGAAAAGGAGCAGTAGGAGAAGAAGGAGAAGAAAAGGAGCAGTAGGAGAGGAAGGAGAAGAAGAAGAAAAAGGAGCAGTAGGAGAAGAAGGAGAAGAAAAGGAGCAGTAGGAGAAGAAGGAGAAGAAGAAGAAGTAGTAGGAGAAGGAGAAGAAGAAGAAGAAGAAGAAGAAGAAGAAAGGGCGCAGTAGGAGAAGAAGGAGACGAAAAAGGAGTAGTATGAGAAGAAGGAGAAGAAAAGGAGCAGTAGGAGAGGAAGGAGAAATTAGGAGCAGTAGGAGAAGAAGAAGAAGAATAGAGAAAGAAAGTGAAGAGAGGAGATGATGATAAAAAGAAGGAGATGGAGAAGAGGAAGAAGAAGGAGAAGAAAAAGGAGCAGTAGGAAAAGAGGAAGAAGAAGAACAGGAGGAGAAGAAGGTAGAGAAGAAAAATGTAAAGGAGGAGAAGAGGAAGAAGAACAGAAGGAGAAGGAGGTGGAGAAGAAGAATGTAAAGGAGGAGAAGATGGTAAAAAGAAGGCGATGAAGAAGGAGAAGGAGATGAAGAAGGAGAAGGAGAAGGAGAAGGAGGAGAAGGAGAAGGAGGAGAAGGAGAAGGAGAAGAAGCAGCAGATGTCGAGTTTGCCAGGTGTTGATAGTTGGATGGTCTACAGTCTGCAGAAGAAAAGAAAAAGGAAGGAGGAAGAAGAAGAAGAAGGTGAAGGTGAAGGAGGTGAAGCAGAAGGTGCAGCGGTGGAGGTCGTGCGTGTCAGGTGTTGACGGGTGGAGGCTCGGCGCTCCTGCGGCCTGTTTGCTGTAATTACTGCGGCGCTGTGAGCTCTGCTGGCGTTTTCTTGGAGAGGAGTTCTCTGATGTGGATGAAGGTGCTGTTGTAGCTGCCAGTGGAAACACGGCTTTCAGGCTGTGTTCATTAGACAGATGTCCAGGGGGAGCTGAGTTCAAGGCTGAATTAAGGCTCAGAGAGAGAGTGTGTGTGCGGGAGCGTGAGTGTGTGTGTGTGAGGGTAAGTGTGTGTGTGTGTGTGAGGGTAAGTGTGTGTGTGTGTGGGTGTGTGTGGTTGCTGGTGGCATACGGTGTGTGTGCGCTCTCCCGGGAGGAAGTGTCATGTTCGGTTTGCTCAGAACCACCACACGCCTCAAACAGCAGGTAGCATCTAAAGTCGGGGATGGGAGGATGAGGAGATAG
Source organism: Prochilodus magdalenae (assembly GCA_024036415.1). NCBI lineage: Eukaryota > Metazoa > Chordata > Actinopteri > Characiformes > Prochilodontidae > Prochilodus > Prochilodus magdalenae. Next base: position 11,871 of record JAMWET010001013.1, read on the forward strand.
AGAGAGAGAGGGAGAGAGAGAGAGAGAGAGAGAGAGAGAGAGAGAGAGAGAGAGAGAGAGAGAGAGAGAGAGAGAGAGAGAGAGAGGAAGGGAGGGAGGGAGAGAGAGAGAGGAAGTGGTAAACGGAGCATTAGGCCCAGTCCCATTTCTGATTTTTACCCCTGCCAGTTTTCGAGTGTAACCCTCCTCCCCTTTGAAACTGAGTTAGGGGGTAGGGGTTGAAATCCCCCCCCCTATGAAATGGGACCACCCATCCAGAACCGGACACGTCATCAGGTGTCGTCAGGCTTCAGTCTTACAGATCAATCAGTCTAACGAGTCCCCCAATAAACACGAGCACCCACAGAACCTACCGGACTTCATTACCAGGCTGCTAGCGGTGCTCTGTAGGCGACCCTGCCCGTCTGCAGCGCCAGCCGAGGAGGGTGGAGTTCAGCTCCTCACTGCTTCAACACATTCAGGGCATCATGTGACCTCAAAGAGGCGGATGACCGTTATTATCTCCACCCAGAACTCTTCAGTGATATGAAGCAGATCTCCAGCTTCACGATCCAATTACCCTGTTCCACCTTAAATGGTGCAGCAGCCTCAGGTCCCAGAACATAACTCCATTTAGGGTGGAGCGGGAAGTTTCGCTAGGTAGGGCCGAGACATCAGCGTATCACTTATGTGTCTTCTATCCCAAGAAAATGACCATAAAACGCCGTTACCATGGTGATCTTACAGTACAGCGGCTTTAACGGAGCGATACTCATATATATGGGTCTCTCTGGTCGCTTGTGCGGCCATCTTGCCGATGACTCGCAGGGCATTCTGGGAATTGTCTCAGTTTGAAGGGCCATGTAGCCCTAACCCCTCGCCCTACCCCTCCACCTCAACATCAGTCGGGACAATCCCATTTCACCCCTTGCCCCTAACTCATTCACCTCTGCACTTCGGAAATGGCGGTGCCACAAGTTCACTCCGTCTTTAACCGCCTGCTTTCAGTGCATAATTCCACTGATGTGTGGTATTTCAGAGTTCTGTGTGTGTTCTGTGTGCGGTTTGCACCGTAACAGTGCCGGATCAGATTTGCTACATGGGGTTTAGTGCTCACTGAGACTGAGTCTATAATCTCAGCCCCCTTTAGAATGACGTAGCTGCTACTGTAAGTGAGTGCAGTGTACCTTAACAGAGTTCAAACCTGGCTGGTGTTAAATGAGTGCATTAGCTTGCTATGCTACATTAGTTAGCTTGGATGGATTAGCGCTGCCATGGAGAACAGCAGGTTTGGTTCCATGTCAGGGAAGCTCATCTTTAAGATGAAGGTGAAGTTCATTTCACACAGTAGCACAGTGACTTACTAACTACATCCATCTACATCCATCTCTTATTGGAATTTATTTTTCTGATTGGCTGGGGGCCAATGTCTACTAAAGCCTGACATGCACTGTGTGATTGTACCCAACACTATACGTTTGAATAGATCATTGTGGTCAGAGAATGTCCCACGTCACTCCACACGGTATACGCTGCACACCGAGTACTGAGCAACCATGCTAAGAAACTGTGCTACAGCTGCTCGGCCCAAACTAACCAAGGCACCAATGCCTCTCTGCAGCCTGTTATACAAAGACAATTAGAAAATCAGCATAGTAATGTTTATATCTCACTATTTCATGTGGATAAAGTCGCAAATATGGACTTCAGTTACTCAAATGTTGATCAACTCAAAGTTACTCAAATATTACGGGAGCATTTTAAAAAAATTTAATTCCATTTAAATCTAATTTCTTCTTCTTTGTGGTACACATGTTTCGTCCACTATCTCCTCACACAGTTTTTGAGAAATCGACATCGTTCCCGCTTCGGAATATTTGGTCTGATTGGAAATGGGAGACCAGTATACAGTTTTGATCTACAGTTTTCAGAAAAAATAAATTCCCATTTCTGTCCCCCATTTAGAATGAAAGGGGTGGAAAAGCGAGTGTCAATCTACTGCACATCGGCTCAACCTACAGACACCATTTCACATACGCTAGCACAGGGCAGACCTCTGAGCACAAACTCAATGTTGGTCTGACCCGCACTCGTCTGTTGATCTGTTTTTCCCATTATTCATTTCTCCCATAGAGTCCCATTCATTTTCACCCCCATTCTTACCCTCCTGTTTTGTGTAACCTACAGCGATCAAACACTGATCCACAGCCATACTGACCCATACTCCTCCCTGTGTCGCTTATCCATCCCTTTTTCCTCTCAATGACTTCTGTTCATTTTTAGTAACCAACTAGGAACCAAAGTAAGCTTCACCGTCACTCACTTTCACTTTCCGAACACTATCCTAGTTATTATTATTGATACAGTGGAAACGAGGGAGCTGAGAGAGAACAATGCTCGTACAGTGAGTAGGCTATCATCTTTTCCATATGCTCCCTTATATGTGGGAATGTTTCTAGCCGTAGAGCACATCCTCCTCCTTCCCAGTAAACCAAATCACTTTCATTCCACACCGAAAGGACCCCTATGCAGAGTGACCGGCGGATCCTACCGAGACGCCAGCTGGACGAGTTTTCTGCAGCTGGAGCCGCTCAGACAGATGTGCACCTGGCTGGATTAAACGGGTGAATCTCCGCTCGCAGCAGGCAGGGACGGGCCGGGAACGCTGCCAGAACACACAGGTCCCGGTTGGAGAGCAAGAAGCAGGGAAAAAAACACCGCAAAGGACTCCCCTGAGAACCAGATTACGGAGGAGCGGCCGGGTGAGGATGGATAAACGGAGGCATGGATGAAAAAGCATGCAGCCCAGGTGTCCAGCACACTGGAGGACAGGGAGGCGGGAGTGATGTTAGGGAGAAAGCGAAGGAGGATCTTGGCAGGTGTGTGGCGAGTGTGCTGGCACGGCATCAAAGGTGGACATGAAAGTGAATGTGGGATGAAGGAACAAGAGGGATTTACGTAAATGTACAGGATTTCAGAGGAGGCCACATTCACACATGCTACAGTCCTTCCTGTCTGAGTGGAGGGTTTTCAGGGTCTGTGTGTGTGGACATGCTGCTGTGTGCCAAACTAAACATACCAAACAACAAGCAGACAAAACCCAACCAATCAGGAATAGACTAAACCACATCACCCCAAATCCAAACATAGACACCAAAGCCCAAAAAAAACCTAATCAAGCCAAAACAGTCTTGACCAGGCCAACCCAAACCATATCCAATTCCAAACTAGTCCAAACCCAATCAGACCAAACCCAAACTAAGACAGACCAAATCAAACAAAGCAGGCAAAACCCGAACCATATCAGACCAAACCACACTGAACACAATCAAGTCAAACCCAACACTAAGCGAAGAAAACCAAATCGACCCAAAACAGACTTGACCAAGTCAACCCTAGCCATAACTATAACCAAATCAAAACAGACCAAACCACACTGAACACAATCCAGTCAAACCCAACACTAAACTACATCAAACCAAGCGAAAGAGACCAAATCAAGCCAAAACAGGTTTGACCAGGTCAACCTAACCCATAACCATTCCAACCGAAACAGACCAAATCAAAGCAAGCAGAACAAAACCGAACCAAATTAGAGTAAACCAGACAAAACCAATTACTAACCAAACCAAAGCCTAGAACAGACCACACACAACGAAGCAGACCAAAATATACCACACTACTTCAAGTCAAACCCCAAAATAAAAATACACTGAACCAAGCATACCAATCCAAACCTAAACACACTCAACGGAATCAAATCAAACACTAACCAACCCCAAACTAGACCAAATTTAAAAAACAGATCATATAAAACAGTTTAAACCAAAAAGATCTAATGAAACCAAGCATACCAAACCTAACTGAGATCTAACCAGACCAAACAATAACCAACCCGAAACTAGACCAAATCAAATAAAACAGTTGGAACCAAATCAAAAGAGATCTAATAAAACCAAACATACCAAACCAAATAACCAAACCCAAATAACCCAAACCAAAAAAAACAGATCATATAAAACTATAAACCAAATAGATCTACTGAAACCAAGCATACCAAATCAACCTGAGACCTAACCAGACCTAACAATAACCAAACCCAAACCAAAGCAAAACAAACAGACCCAAGCGTACTCAATGTCAAACCCAAAACAAATTTGATCAAATCAAGTAAATGAAGATAATCAATCCCAAACTAGACAAATCAAATAAAAACCTGACCAGATCAAACTGGACACTTACCAAACCCAAACTAAACCAGACCAAACCCAATCAAAAGAAACAGATCAAAACGATTCGTCTAAAATCAAACCAAGTAGACCAAACCAAACCAAACTATCAAAACCAAATTACCTGAAACCTAATCGACCCCATCAACCCTAACCAACTCCTCCCACCACCAAAGCTACTAAACCAAACAACTTCAAATTAAACAGAAGCTTTAGGCACTACACTTCCTACTAGCTGGAATATTATCCAGTGGAACACTGAGCACGGTTGTAAGTCGCTCTGGATAAGAGCGTCTGCTAAATGCCTTCAATGTAAATCAGAAATCCAGAGAGAGAGCTCAAACCAAGGCATGATGGAACTGGGCACTTCCTGTGACTGCCTTTTGTGCTACACAAGTCCAGAGAGTTCTTCTTTTCATCCCTCTTCCTCTCTCCTTCTCTCTTCTCTCTCTCCCCCCACCTCTCTCTCTCCCTCTCTCTCCCTCTCAGGCCAAACAGAGTTGACTGCAGATCAATTCTGGGTATTTTTAGACTCTTACCTGTGTGGCCTGACAAACTCGGTAAATAAATTACACCCCCTGCACCTGGACTGCCAGCCGCCGTCAGACAAGGTGGCATGGGCATGAATGTGTGTGTGTGTGTGTGGTGTGTGTGTGTTTGGCAGAGTCTCCCTGTGACACTCAGACACTAGAGGACTGGAGTGCTGACACAAGAAAACAATCTGGGCCGACTGTAGGACTCACGCATGCACACCCATACACAGAGCAAATCTGTAGTGAATGAGGGTGTTTGGTGGAGATGTTTGGTAAAGAATGATGGTGTTTGGTAGAGAATGGTGGTTTTTGTCACTGAATGAGAGTGTTTGGCGTAGAACCTGGGCTAGCTCCTAGTCTGAAGGCTAGCTACCTCCTACTCTGAAATCTTGTTACCTCCTAGCCTGAAAGCTAGATACTGCCTAACCTGAAAGCTAACTACCTCCTACTCTGAAATCTTATTACCTCCTAGCCTGAAACCTAGCTACCTCCTAGTCTGAAGGCTAGCTACCTCTTAGTCTGAAGGCTAGCTGCCTCTTAGTCTGAAGGCTAGCTACCTCTTAGTCTGAAGGCTAGCTGCCTCTTAGTCTGAAGGCTAGCTACCTCTTAGTCTGAAGGCTAGCTACCTCTTAGTCTGAAAGCTAGCTACCTCCTAGCCTGAAACCTAGCTACCTCCTAGTCTGAAGGCTAGCTACCTCTTAGTCTGAAGGCTAGCTGCCTCTTAGTCTGAAGGCTAGCTACCTCTTAGTCTGAAGGCTAGCTACCTCTTAGTCTGAAAGCTAGCTACCTCCTAGCCTGAAACCTAGCTACCTCCTAGTCTGAAATCTTGTTACCTCCTAGTCTGAAACCTAGCTACCTCCTAGTCTGAAGGCTAGCTACCTCTTAGTCTGAAAGCTAGCTACCTCCTAGCCTGAAACTTAGCTACCTTCTAGTCTGAAAGCTAGCTACCTCCTAGCCTGAAACCTAGACACCTCCTAGTATAAAAGCTAGCTACCCCTAGTTTGAAATCCAGGTACCTTCAATTCTTAAAGCTAGCTACCACCTAGCCTGAAAGCTAGCTACCTCTTAACCTCTGAAAGCTAGCTACCACCTAGCCTGAAAGCTAGCTACCTTCTAGTCTAAAAGCTAGCTACCTCCTAACCTGATAGCTAGCCACCTCCTAGTATTGAACCTAGCTACCACCTAGCCTGAAAGCTAGCCACCTCCCAGTATTGAACCTAGCTACCACCCAGTCTGAAAGCAGCTACCTCCTAGCCAGTCAGCACCAGAATGTGACTGCTTCACCATTTAAGGAGGAGCTGAAACACTGCAGCGCTACATGGCAGCCTTTGTTGGAAGACAAGCTGCTCCTGAGTAGATATGAAGGCTCATTGTAAACTAACTACCACACACTGATTTGTAGTTACAGGCGAGTATACACCAATAAGGGCATAACTTTCAATCCCAGGTCAGGTTCAAGTCAATCCCAGTTCAGGTTTGGTTCAAGTCAATCCCAGTTCAGGTCAGATTCAAGTCAATTCCACTTCAGGTCAGGTTCAGGTCAATCCCAGTTCAGGTCAGGTTCAGGTCAATCCCAGTTCAGGTCAGGTTCAGGTCAATCCCAGTTCAGGCCAGGTTCAGGTCAATCCCAGTTCAGGCCAGGTTCAGGTCAATCCCAGTTCAGGTCAGGTTCAGGTCCATCCCAGTTCAGGTCAGGTTCAGGTCAATCCCAGTTCAGGTCAGGTTCAGGTCCATCCCAGTTCAGGCCAGGTTCAGGTCAATCCCAGTTCAGGTCAGGTTCAGGTCCATCCCAGTTCAGGCCAGGTTCAGGTCAATTCCACTTCAGGTCAGGTTCAAGTCAATCCCAGTTCAGGCCAGGTTCAGGTCAATCCCAGTTCAGGTCAGGTTCAGGTCAATCCCAGTTCAGGTCAGGTTCAGGTCAATCCCAGTTCAGGTCAGGTTCAGGTCAATCCCAGTTTAGGCCAGGTTCAGGTCAATCCCAGTTCAGGTGCTTGGAATCTGGGATTCTGGGAGACGTTGAAGGCTTTATGGTGTAGCCGACCCAGACAGGTGTTATTTAATCGGAGTCTCTGTCCTTACCATCCAATAGCATCATCTCTCAGTGGTCAAGGAAACTCTCAGTCTGACTTACGACTGTACCTGTCCAGCTATTTCACAGCCAAGGACAGCGCTGTTCCCCTCTCTGAAACAGATACACGGCAGGCGGACTCGCCGCAGCAGGGCATCACAAACCCACGGCTGTTAAAACTGGGCTTTCAAATAACCGTTACATTCACTGAAACGTATACACTACCAGTCAAAGGTTTGGGTACACCCCTCTAACTGGATGGTGTTGGTGGTCTTAAAGACTCTACAGTGGTACACTGAACAGCTCCACCTGCTGAGAGTCTGACCCAGTCCATATCCTGATCCACCACATCTACTCCTGATGTACACAGTATGATACTCCTCCATATCTCCACCTCTAATATATATTTAGTGGTGTAAAAACTTTGATCTCTTTTTCTGCACAGTGTAAAAGCTCTAGTTCTCCTTTCAGGTTAGTGAATATTCATGACGGACCGACCAATAGAATCGCTCCAAACCTGCTTAGTAATAAACCTTGTTCTATCAGCTCCACTGCAGGGTAAGGAAGCTGCTCCATCCTCCTGTACAGCTCCACTCTGGAGGGGGTTAAGGTGGACTGGATAATTCCATTCCAGAGGGTTTTAAGGTGGACTGTATAATTCCATGGGAGGGTTTTAAGGTGGACTGTATAATTCCATGGGAGGGTTTTAAGGTGGATTGTATAATTCCATTCTGGGGTGATTTAAGGTGGACTGGTTAATTCCATGAGTGCTAGTTTATAGTTTGGTGTCTTCACTTTTATTCTACAGTGAAGAATTAAGATACACAGAACGAGAACCTGCTATGAGGAGAACCTGCTATGAGGAGAACCTGCTATGAGGAGCCGGGTCTAAACTTTTGACATCAGCATGTCCTGAAGAGACCTTTGCATGTTTAAAAACACGTGTAGATGTTCTAGACACATTAGGACATTGTGATAACATGAATGTGTCTAAAACCACTTTTAGATGTTCTAGATACATTTAGATATTTGTAACAATCATAATGTCATAAACACACGTGGATGTGCTAAAGGTTTATTTGTGAACTACAAACTGTGAGGAACCCTTACCTCCGGCTCCTGCAGCTCCAGCTGGATGGTGGTCTCCCAGGTGTAGGCGCTTGCCGCAGTTTGTGCGGTCACTGTAAATTTGACTGGACCAGACAGACCGGCCGAGACGTCTCTCTGTGTGTAAACAGAGCCATCTGAATCCACTCGGAAACGAGGGTAAACTGACCAGCCCAAATCTTCCGAATCGAAACAAACTCGGAGAGAGAGAGAGAGGGGTCACTGAGAGGACCAGCCTCAAATCTTCATTAGCCAAGCAGTCATCGAAACAAACTGCAGAGGGAGAGAGAGAGAGAGAGAGAGAGAGAGAGAGAGAGAGAGAGAGAGAGAGAGAGAGAGAGAGAGAGAGAGAGAGAGAGAGAGAGAGAGTGAAAGAGAGAGAGAGATAAAGAGAAAGAGACAGATAAAGAGAGAGACAGGGGAAAGAGAAAGATAAAGAGGGAGACAGGGAAAGAGAGAGAGAGAGAGAGAGAGAGAGAGAGAGAGAGAGAGAGAGAGAAAGAGAAAGAGAGACAGAGAGAGAGAGAGAGAATGACAAAATTACATTTATGGAATAAAGACAAAAATGTAAAAAAAAAACAAAAAAACAATATATATATATATATATAAAATATAAAAAAACTTTCACCCACCCACCACACACCTACATCCACCGTACACATCCACACCCACACACATACACACTCTGGTGTGTACCATGTGGTGGTACATGTTTTTGACCATATATGGTGCGCACCACATAGTATCTGGTGACTATGATTAACATGAAGACAAATACATTTAAATACATGCACAGTGATTTGACAGTCGGCACTGGGCTTCACTGCTGGGTGAATATATGAAGAGAGACTAAATCACTCTACTTCAGGTCAACAAGTTATTAAACCAAAAAAGATCATATGGATCCTTTAATACCAAAACCCGAACTCGCACAAACCACACACGACCGAGCCACTGGTCATTTCCATTCAAATGAAGTTACAGCACTCCCGATCTAATAAAGACGCTCTCTGCACTCGGATTAGCCGCTGGCCGCTAGCTCCCCGCAGCAATTAGCTTGAGATCATTAATTTGCATGGCTATTAAAGTACCTCGGCGCCAACAAACGTAAGCAGCGCAGAAGTGAAAAACCCAAAACGGCCAGACTGTGTCCAAGCGCCAGGCGAAGCACGGCCCGCCGCTCCCTGCTATCGATTCCAATTAGCTGCTAATATGTCGGAAATTAGCATGTAGCGGAGAGAGAGAGCCCTTTGCCATCAGCCTCCTCTCCTGGAGAGAAAACACGGCAGGTAATGGAGACACACGAAGCATGTCCAGCGCCTGGACCCAAATAGAAAAATCAATGACTGTTAAAGAGTGGAGTTTCAGTCACATGTGGAGATCAGCTACGTGACTCGTGGAGAAACTCACTGGGCTACTGAATGCTAACCAGCAGTAACCCTCAGTCAGGGTCACTGGTGTGGAAGCACAAGGCGTTTCTAATATAGTGGCCAGTGAGTGAAGCACAGGGGAGGTGTTTCTAATAAAGTGGCCAGTGAGTGTCAGCACAGGGGAGGTGTTTCTAATAAAGTGGCCAGTGAGTGTCCGCACAAGGGAGGTGTTTCTAATAAAGTGGCCAGGGAGTGTCAGCACAAGGTAGGTGTTTCTAATAAAGTGGCCAGGGAGTGGAAGCACAAGGTGGGTGTTTCTAATAAAGTGGCCAGTGAGTGTCAGCACAAGGGAGGTGTTTCTAATAAAGTGGCCAGTTAGTGTCAGCACAAGGTGGGTGTTTCCAATAAAGTGGCCAGTTAGTGTCAGCACAAGGTGGGTGTTTCTAATAAAGTGGCCAGTGAGTGTCAGCACAAGGGAGGTGTTTCCAATAAAGTGGCCAGTGAGTGGAAGCACAAGGTAGGTGTTTCCAATAAAGTGGCCAGGGAGTGTCAGCACAAGGTAGGTGTTTCCAATAAAGTGGCCAGGGAGTGTCAGCACAAGGGAGGTGTTTCTAATAAAGTGGCCAGTTATGTGGAATAGCACAAGACAGGTGTTTTTCCAATAAAAGTGGCCAGTTAGTGTCAGTACAAGGTGGGGTGTTTCTAATAAAGTGGCCAGTGAGTGTCAGCACAAGGGAGGTGTTTCCAATAAAGTGGCCAGTGAGTGGAAGCACAAGGTAGGTGTTTCCAATAAAGTGGCCAGGGAGTGTCAGCACAAGGTAGGTGTTTCTAATAAAGTGGCCGGTTATGTAAGCACAAGGTAGGTGTTTCTAATAAAGTGGCCGGTTATGTAAGCACAAGGGAGGGGTTTCTAATAAAGTGGCCAGTGAGTGTCAGCACAAGGTGGGTGTTTCTAATAAAGTGGCCAGTGAGTGGAAGCACAAGGTAGGTGTTTCTAATAAAGTGGCCAGTGTGTGGAAGCACAAGACAGGTGTTTCTAATAAAGTGGCCAGTGAGTGTCAGTACAAGGTGGGTGTTTCTAATAAAGTGGCCAGTGAGAGGAAGCACAAGAGAGGTGTTTCTAATAAAGTGGCCAGTGAGAGGAAGCACAAGGTGGGTGTTTCTAATATACTGGCCAGTGTGTGTCAGCACAAGGTAGGTGTTTCTAATAAAGTGGCCGGTTATGTAAGCACAAGGTAGGTGTTTCCAATAAAGTGGCCAGGGAGTGTCAGCACAAGGTAGGCGTTTCTAATAAAGTGGCCAGTGAGTGGAAGCACAAGGTAAGTGTTTCTAATAAAGTGGCCAGTGAGTGGAAGCACAAGGTAAGTGTTTCTAATAAAGTGGCCAGTGAGTGGAAGCACAAGGTGGGTGTTTCTAATAAAGTGGCCAGGGAGTGTCAGCACAAGGTAAGTGTTTCTAATAAAGTGGCCAGGGAGTGTCAGCACAAGGTAGGTGTTTCTAATAAAGTGGCCAGGGAGTGTCAGCACAAGGGAGGTGTTTCTAATAAAGTGGCCAGTGTTTGGACACAAAAGAGGGGTGTTTCCAATAAAGTGGCCAGGGAGTGTCAGCACAAGGTAGGTGTTTCTAATAAAGTGGCCGGTTATGTAAGCACAAGGTAGGTGTTTCTAATAAAGTGGCCAGGGAGTGTCAGCACAAGGTAGGTGTTTCTAATAAAGTGGCCGGTTATGTAAGCACAAGGTGGGTGTTTCTAATAAAGTGGCCAGTGAGTGGAAGCACAAGGTAGGTGTTTCTAATAAAGTGGCCAGTAAGGGTTACTCTATCTGCCTGTGCCAGAAGGAGAGAGTGAATCAGTATTAAGCAGATGCCGGCCTGATGGCGATGCTGTTTTGCTGAACAACAAATGCACCATTCGACTTAACTACACTGAATCAACTCCATATGGCGCGTGGCCTTCCTCTGATGTTATGCTAAGTGAGAGATTTTGCCACCAGATTTGCTCTGGCACGCAGGACTGCACTTATATTTTCCCCGCTGCATTGTCAATCACTAATCTGCTCATTCTGATGCACACCACTAGTCTCGCTGCCTGGCACCTGCACCAGGAAACAAACAAACACACAAACAAACAAACAAACATGTGGGCAATTTAGCTTCGGCTCTTGGCGTGATCCGTGACAAATTGGCGATATAGCGGGATGTATCGTGCTCCCACTGTCGGAGGTTTTCCCTCCATCTCCAGAGAACTCAGTTCAGCAGCCAGGCCTGCATTAAAGCGGTAGTTCAGCCAACATGCACGCCATGTCTCCCACAGCACTGGAGGCTAACACAGGCAACGATGAACACAGTGCTACGGTGCTAGCAGCAGCCCTGAACCTCAGCGCTAAACTCAATTAGCATTAGCTAACAGACTATATGGTTTCTGACACTGTATAAACACCTCAGATGGCATAATAACAAACTATCAACACTTTAGCAACCACCTGGGACACCACAGCCACGGCACAGCAATACCAAAGCCTGGAGTGGTGCAGCTCTACTGTAACTGTACTGAGACAGAGTTTAGCTGCTTTGGTTTTCTGCTGGTGTGGCAATTCAGAGACAAGCTATTAGCATAGGGGAGCGCTGCGGGGGCTGTCCCCGGTACCACTGGAGCGGAGGAGAGAGACAGGAGGAGCGAGGAAGGAACGCATTACGTTAGCTCAGTAGAAACGAGGGAGGGGCAGAGAGACAGAGACAAACAGAGAGAGTGCGAGACAGACAGAGAGCGAAAGAGAGAGAGACACACAAAGACCAGGGGGAGTGAGAAGGAGAGAGACAGAAAGAGAGACAGACAGACAGACAAAAGGAGAGACAGAGGGAGAGAGGGAGACACACAAAGACAGAGACGGGGGAGTGAGAAGGAGAGAGACAGAAAGAGAGACAGACAGACAAAAGAAGAGACAGAGGGAGAGAGAGACACACAAAGACGGGGGAGTGAGAAGGAGAGAGACAGAAAGAGAGACAGACAGACAGACAAAAGGAGAGACAGAGGGAGAGAGGGAGACACACAAAGACAGAGACGGGGGAGTGAGAAGGAGAGAGACAGAAAGAGAAACAGACAGACAAAAGAAGAGACAAAGAGAGAGAGACACACAAAGACCAGGGGGAGTGAGAAGGAGAGAGACAGAAAGAGAGACAGACAGACAGACAAAAGGAGAGACAGAGGGAGAGAGGCAGATACACAAAGACAAAGACGGGGGAGTGAGAAGGAGAGAGACAGAAAGAGAGACAGACAGACAGACAAAAGGAGAGACAGAGGGAGAGAGAGACACACAAAGACCGAGACGGGGGAGTGAGAAGGAGAGAGACAGAAAGAGAGACAGACAGACAGACAAAAGGAGAGACGGAGGGAGAGAGGCAGACACCCCAAGACAAAGACGGGGGAGTGAGAAGGAGAGAGACAGAAAGAGAGACAGACAGACAAAAGGAGAGACAGAGGGAGAGAGGCAGACACACAAAGACAAAGACGGGGGAGTGAGAAAGAGAGAGATAGAAAGAGAGACAGACAGACAAAAGGAGAGACAGAGGGAGAGAGGGAGACACACAAAGACCAAGACGGGAGAGTGAGAAAGAGAGAGACAGAAAGAGAGACAGACAGACAAAAGGAGAGACAGAGGGAGAGAGGAAGACACACAAAGACCGAGATGGGGGAGTGAGAAGGAGAGAGACAGAAAGAGAGACAGACAGACAAAAGGAGAGACAGAGGGAGAGAGGGAGACACACAAAGACAGAGACGAGGGAGTGAGAAGGAGAGAGACAGAAAGACACCCATCGATGCTGACTGTGTTCCCTGGGGTGGATGGGATCTTCCAGTAAGACATTGGGACATCTCACATGGCTAGAAATGTCTGACACTGGGAAGAGCATGACCAAGACTCTGAGTACTACCCCTGCTCCTCCCCCATGCTCCCTCCAGCAGCTGTGGGGTGCACTGCAGTCAGCATGGCTCCAGATACCTGTGACCACCTACCAGGACCCTACTGAGTCCCTCCCAGCCCGTCTAGCTGCGGTCCGTGCTGGTCATAATAATGTGACTTGTCTACGTGAAAACAAAGAAGCTAATAACGTTAGCGGACGAGGTAGCGGCCTGTTAGCATTTGTTCATTAATGTAAATGACTCAACTGTCATCCTTGTGCAATGTGTGATCCACTCTGGCTTCCAAGATGTCTTTAATTCAACACAGCAAGGATGCTAACTCCTGAACACCAGCGTACATGATGCTAAATGTCGAATGCTGCTGCTTTTAGCTTTACGCTAATGTGCATTAGCCATTATGTACAGATAGCAGAGAATCATACAGAGTCAGAAACCATATAATCCGGTCTATTAGTGATTACTGAACATCTCTGCACATGTGTGGTGACTTAGCAAATCGTTGGGCTATATGCTTCCATTACCAGTTAGCTGCGTTAGCCTTGTAGCAGCCATGAATCAGAGTTCAGACACCAAACAAATCTTGACGAATCAAATACAATTTGCAGTGCAGGGGTTTGAACTGAGCTGGTGACGGAACCACCGCTTAAACATGCTGTAAATATAACGAACGCTAATCACTTCAGGAGGAGGAGGACGCGTTCTCGGCTGGGAGAGTGTTTTCACCGTGAGCTTAGTGTCCTGATTGCATTAGCATCGAACAGCCGCCGGAATTAGCCATGTGTGTGCATGTTAAAGCGTGTTGAGTTAAAGTGATTAGGCAGAAGCAGATTGTCTCTGGTGGCTCTAAATGAACGGGATTGAGTTAGACATCCTCCAAGCAGCTGTTAAGCATCACACGTCCGAGCTTCAGAACCAGAACAGGATCCGAAGCAAGGTCAAGGAATCGTAGCCGGACCGGACTGGGAAGACAAACAAGGTTATGCTAGGCGTCTGTCCTTACTGACATCCATAGTGCTAGTATGTTATGCTACACTGAAATAGTTGTTGGATTAACGTGGGCTAAATCATGGTATTAGCTATGCTAGTACGCTAGTTAGCTCGGACAGGGTAGCGATGTAGCAGAGAAGAGCACATCACGGTTTTGATCCTCGTCCACACCGTGTACAGAGACAGCTGGGATCCCATCCGAGGCTGGTGTATCTGAGAAGGCAATGCCCTTATAGGAAAGCTCATTCGGCCGCCATCTTTGCAACATCACCGGGAAGTTATTCCAGCCATACACGGCCGCACAAAGTCGGATTACGGTTGGACTACCTGGCTTGTTTGCTGCTTCGGGATTCCAAGGAGCGCTGGAGCGCATCCTAGTGCTTATTGGATGGCAGGCAAGTAACACCCGGTACAGGACGTCAGTCCATCACATGGCAAACACACAGTGAATGGAGGAAACCCATGCAGGAATGGGGTTAGCATGCTAACTGGGCGCCCTAGCGAGCAATTGAACCCAGGGCCTACTTGCTACGAGATGACAGCACTGCCCACTGTGCCACTGTGCTGCCTGTGTTAGGCACATTAACACTCAAGTCCCCTGATTGGCAGGTTGAGTTTCAACATATATGACCACATGATTCATATTTGTATATGTAGCACTGAAGCGGTGCTGGTATTTACCATTCCTCAAGCTACACGTGTACCGGGCATACATCATAGAAGGCATTGCCACCCACAGTGGGCAGCGCAGTAGCCGCCCACAGGTACTTAATGATGGCGAGTGGTGGTGTCTGGATAGAACTGTCGGTGCGACTCTGACAGAACGCACCTCCACGTTCATTGCGGGAGGCCCCACACGCATATCCCACAGGTCAGTACAGCGTTCCTTGGCTTCCATGGTATACGGAAGCAGAAGCTCTGCCAGACATACCTCTGTTAACACCACCACACTGGACACAGACCCTCACCTGGACCCTAGAGGACTGGCACCATGTTCTGGTACCAGTTGTTAGGGGCTGATGGTAGGGTTTGTGTGTGGTGCAGACCCCAGGGGTCAACAAGACACTGTGCAGTCTGGCGGTGGCTCCATACTGGTGCTGGCTTTGTCCTTATAGCCTGGGTTGCGTCCACAGGTCTCCCTAAACACGTCACTGACCGGTGCCCACTACGCTTCACTGCTTGGTGACCATTCCCAGCCCTTCATGGACTTCATGTACCCCCATAATGCATCATGCCATCGGGCCCAAGTGGTCCAGAATTGGTTGGAGGAGCATTCCGGAGAGCTCTGACACCTTCACCTGGGCATTCCACTGTCATGACTCGATCAATCACTGGCCAGTGTTCAACCTCACTCACAGAACAGCACCACACAACTTATACAGGTGTGGGCATTCCCAAGTCGTCTCCTGAAGGAACACCGCTCCATAATCCATTTACATGCATCACATGACCTTCGCTATATCAGTGTATAGTGGTTATGTATACAGTCCTGTGCATGTAGCATGTAGGTACAGGCTGACCGTCTCTCAGCCTGCCGGACACCGTGGCCACTATGGCACTGGTCAGACCACAGGGCGGTGAAGCCATGGTCCAGTGCCTTCGCTCTGTGTGTGTGCGTGTCCGGATCATCCCGCTCATGGCAGGATAAAATGACAAAAGGTCAGAAAGTGTTCCAAGCATTCCAGCATGCGGCTGCTTTCCTGGCTTTAACCCGGGGCTCTGTGGACAGTGAGCGTGTAGCGTGGCAGCTGCCACGGCTTCAGACCTTCAGACACGGGTCAGAAGGTCATTTAGCAAAGAGGTAGTGGAGCGGTGGAAAGGGAGAACTGCCCTTAAAGGGGAATAGCTCCATCGTAATTCCCAGGATCTCTGGAGATAATTAGGATCGGGGTCGTCCGGAGTGGTTTGGTGTGAAGTGCTCCATTCTAGTGAAACCTATAGAGTAAGAATGTTCACAGTGGTGATGAAGGTAACCAGACGTCCCCCTCTAAAAGCTCCCTCACAGGAAGTTCCTACATGAGGTGGTTCTGAATACGCTGCCTGATGTCTGAGACGCTGTTTATGATAGTGTGGAGAAGATCTCAGCCTTAAACTCCATTCATGGTGGAGGGATACATGCTGCAGGGCGCTGTGAGGTCAAATAGTCCCCCAAAGAAACTTAGCATTTCCACAGTTATCTTTTTTCTACCCCACACTGGCTGTGTTGGGTAGTAATGCCGTTTCGGGTGGTTGGGTTTGTGCTGTTGAATACGTTTGTTGGAATCTCAACAATCATGTAGCAATTTTGAAAACCTGGTAGACTTGCCCTTTAATTTTAAAGGGCCCATATGCTACATTTTCCAGCATCATATTTGTATTTATTTATTTATTTATTTATTTGGCTATCGTACAAATATGCAAATGAAGTCTGCTCTGATTGGCTGCTACATAGAGTGCCTCAATTGTTTTCAAAAAGCAGTTGGGGCTTAACTGCTGTGGGCTGCAGAGGCAGAGGTATATAATTGTGTTGTTGTGTGTGACATCACAAGTGTGTTGGTTTTTGTGACATCACAAAAACTGTGAATTCAAAATGTGGCTTATTATCCATGTATAACTGCTGGGACTGTTTACATACTACAATCAAACTACGACTACAAAAAACATCAAGTGAACGGAAAGCACACTTTCTGGTGGGATGGGCCCTTTAAGGCCCTGCTCGTAGCACCCTGGTTTATGAAGCCTGTGCGTGGCACAGTAAAGCAGAAGGCTCTGGGACAGCGTCTGCTGTAGGAGCACGATGCTAATAAAGCTGAATTAAACTGAATAGTTGTCGTCCTCCTTCGCAGCTCAGCGAGGGGTGAAGTGGAGGAGGAAGCTGATCCTCACCGGCGCAGATTCGTTCATGTTAACGGTCTAATTAATTTAATTCGCAGTGACGGGAGAGTGGAGATACATGCTGAGCGACCCAGAGTGAATCAGCGGGTAGCTGGACGTGTGAGTTATTCGTCTCCGTCAGCCACCGATGAGGCCACGTGCAGTGGACATGACTGACAGGTCCCAAAGCGTATAGGACGTTTCATTGTTCGGGGGCTCAGCCAATCAGCAAGACTTCTGTTGAGTTCTCACAGCCGGAGGGACAGGGAACACACACACACACACACACACAAACACACACAGTACACACACACCAACACACACATACACACACACCAACACACACATACACACACACAAACACACACACACACACACACACACAAACACACACAGTACACACACACCAACACACACATACACACCCACACACACACACAAACACTCACACCCACACAGACACACACACAAAACACTACACACCAACACAAACACACTCACAATACACACCAACACACACACACACATACACACACACACACTCACAATACACACCAACACACACACACACACACACACTCACAATACACTACACACACACACACACACACACACACAAACACACACACACACACAATACACTACACACACAAACACACACACACACACACACACAAACACACACACACACTTAAACACAACACTATACACACACACACACAGTAAACACACACACACACTCACAAAACACTACACACACACAACAATATACACACACACACACACACACAGTAAACACTCACACACACACACTACACACACACAACAATATAGACACACACACACACACACAGTAAACACTCACACACACACACTACACACACACTCACACACACCAGACCTCTGTATTTCTAACTTAATTCTTATCTAGAACTCAGCTGGTCAGCTAGCTAACAGGCTAAAAGCTAGCGACCATTCTAAACAGCTAATCAGTAATATCACAGGCTTCATTAGAGTCACTAGAACGACTGTCCTTAACACCACGTCACCGTCACCAAACACTGCAGTGGTGTCGTACCAGACTGTCATGGAGTGACTCAGAATGGCAGCGGGTCATCTTCAGTGACGAGTCCCGCTTTAGTCTTGGTGGAGACGCCCAACGAACCCGTGTGTGGAGGCACCGTGGTCAGCACCGGTACCAAGTACCCACCGCACCATCTGCAGGAACTGTGTGAGGATGTTCAAGCTGCATGGGATGGATTATCACAGGACACCATTAGGAACCTCTACAGCTCCATACCGAGACGTCTGGCGTGTTGGGTCAGCAAACACGGCGGCCCGACACCATACTGAGACAGCCTTGTGTATTGCCTTGATGCAAATTATCAACTGGGGGAGTTTCATAATGATCCCTAGTAGAGTCTTTACCCTAGTCACCTGTAGTATCCTGCCTTAAAGGGAAGAGTAACGAAATCAGCCTGATCATTCTCAGGCATAAAGAGATGACGATCCTGTAACTATGAATTACAGCCACACAAAAATTACAACAAAATAATAATAGTCATAAAATAGAAATATCGCATATGGGCCCTTTAATCAGGTCTCACTGTCCTGAGCAGGAGAAGTAAAACATGTACCGTAACCTGTTATGTTCCGACACCGAAACAAAATCAGTAGCGCAGACTCGAGCCTGTCGGTCGGGTTCACACACGGCCAGAGGGAATTATGGGATCCGCCGCAGTCTTTGGACTAACCCTGGTCTCCACGACAACGCACATATACCCACCTACGCCCTCAAAGGCCCATAATCTGCTCTTATCTGTTGGTTCGATGCCAAAATAAAGGCATCATTAAAATCTACCCACAACAACCACGAGCCCGGCGGCGGCTCAGCGGCCACAACGCCGACATCGACCCGGCAAATAAAGACCTGCAGCTCCAGAGAGACCCTGCAGATAAACACGCAGCCCTACATACAGGATACAGGATCAGAGCAGCTTCCTGTAAACTCTGACTGCGCAGGAGAGACACCCACCGGGGAGAGGGAGAGAGAGAGCGAGAGACTGAGAAAAAGAGAGATAGATCAAAGAGTGTCAGAGAACAAGGGATATAGAGAAAGAAAAAGGAGAGAGTGAGTTTGTGGGTGAGATAGCGATAGAGATATAGAACGGAAGAGAAAAGACAAGAGACTGAGAGAGGAAGAAAGTTAATAAGTGTGTGTCTGAGAGAGAGAGAGAGAGAGAGAGAGAGAGAGAGAGAGAGAGAGAGAGAGAGAGAGAGAGAGAGAGAGGTAAGAGTGTGAAATACAGATGAAAGAAAAACGAGGGATAGAGATGTGTGAGAGAGGGAGATTGAGATAAGAGTGTAAAAGAAAACCAGGGATATAAAGAAAGAAAAAGGAGAGAGAGAGCGGGGTAAGGCTATGAAGAGAGAGAGAAAGAGAGTGAGAGAGAGGGGGAAAGGGTCTTGAGAGAGAGAGAGAGAGGTAAGAGTGTGAAACAGAGAGAGATAGAGAGTGAGAGAGGGGGGAAGGGTCTTGACAGAGAGAGAGAGAGAGAGAGAGAGAGGGAGGGGGGGGAGGGTCTTGAGAGAGAGAGAGAGAGAGAGAGGTAAGAGTGTAAAACAGAGAGAGAGAGAGAGAGTGAGGGGGGGGAGAGAGATAGAGAGTGAGAGAGGGGGGAAGGGTCTTGACAGAGAGAGAGAGGGGGGGGGTCTGGAGAGAGAGAGGTAAGAGTGTAAAACAGAGAGAGAGAGAGAGAGTGAGGGGGGGGGAGATAGAGAGTGAGAGAGGGGGGAAGGGTCTTGACAGAGAGAGAGAGAGAGAGAGAGAGAGAGAGGTAAGAGTGTAAAACAGAGAGAGATAGAGAGTGGGGGGGGAGTTCTTGAGAGAGAGAGAGAGAGAGAGAGAGAGAAAGAGAGGGAGAGAGGGAGAAGGGTCTTGAGAGAGAGAGAGAGGTAAGAGTGTGAAACAGAGAGAGATAGAGAGTGAGAGAGGGGGGAAGGGTCTTGACAGAGAGAGAGAGAGAGAGAGAGAGAGAGAGAGAGAGAGAGAGAGAGAGAAAGAAAGAGAGAGGGGGGGGGTCTGAAAGAGAGAGAGAGGGACAGATGATCTTATTAATCTGACGGACTAATTTAATTAATGAAGGGTGTAAAAATGCTTCGACAGACAGCTCAGTGGGCCAATCACAGACGGGGGACGGGTCCTTACAGGCTGCGTGAGCTGTGATTGGCTGCCGAGGAGCCCTGGCTCCGTGTGTAGAGATTTGGCCACAGCTCTGAGACAGATGACACGACTGGACACAATCTAAGTTCATCAGGCTGACCTCGAGAAAAAGGAGAAAGAGAGGGAAAGAGAGAGAGAGAGAGACACACAAAGAGAGATAGATAGAGAGAGAGAGAGAGAGAGAGGGAAGCGAGGGAGAACGTACAGGAGATGTCTGACTCTGTGGATTCCAGGCTGT
Source organism: Prochilodus magdalenae (assembly GCA_024036415.1). Lineage (NCBI taxonomy): Eukaryota > Metazoa > Chordata > Actinopteri > Characiformes > Prochilodontidae > Prochilodus > Prochilodus magdalenae. The sequence continues at coordinate 32,374 of JAMWET010001013.1, forward strand.
GGCCCAGGCTGTGTGTCCACTCCAGGTCCACTCAGAGAGACTGTGTTCCAGTGATCTGTCCCTCTGGACACTGAGAGAGGAAACTGGATCCGACTGCAGCAGAGAGAACACGGCCAGAACACAGAGAGGCTCGTTACTGCCTCTCACCTCGCCTCGCCTCGTCTCACTTCAAACAAAAGAGCTCCAGAGCTTCCCCGAGACCAGCCAGCACTCCCGCCGTCCACCCGCCCCCACGCTGATGACCCCTGCACTGACATTTCACTCTCCTCCTGCTCCAGCACACCTGAATCAGCTCGTTAACTCATTACCAGCTCCTCCATGAGCTGAGTCAGCTCCGGCAGCGCAGGACAACACGCTAACATGCGAAATAAGATCACCGGACTGGGAATGAGAACCTCTCCTATACACTCCACCGGCACCGGTCCAGAGCTCACTCAAAGAACCAAAGCAGAGAACCAAAGAACGTCAGGGTGTATTAATTAACCTGCCATTGGGGGTGTGTATGGACTGATATCTCCTGTTCTAGTGTATAGGAGTGTTTATTGAGGGCGTGTATGGACTGATATCTCCTGTTCTAGTGTATAGGAGCGTTTATTGAGGGCGTGTATGGACTGATATCTCCTGTTCTAGTGTATAGGAGTGTTTATTGAGGGCGTGTATGGACTGATATCTCCTGTTCTAGTGTATAGGAGCGTTTATTGAGGGCGTGTATGGACTGATATCTCCTGTTCTAGCGTATAGGAGTGTTTATTGAGGGCGTTTATGGACTGATATCTCCTGTTCTAGCGTATAGGAGCGTTTATTGAGGGCGTTTATGGACTGATATCTCCTGTTCTAGCGTATAGGAGTGTTTATTGAGGGCGTTTATGGACTGATATCTCCTGTTCTAGCGTATAGGAGTGTTTATTGAGGGCGTTTATGGACTGATATCTCCTGTTCTAGCGTATAGGAGAGTTTATTGAGGGCGTTTATGGACTGATATCTCCTGTTCTAGCGTATAGGAGTGTTTATTGAGGGTGTTTATGGACTGATATCTCCTGTTCTAGCGTATAGGAGCATTTATTGAGGGCGTTTATGGACTGATATCTCCTGTTCTAGCGTATAGGAGTGTTTACTGAGGGCGTTTATGGACTGATATCTCCTGTTCTAGCGTATAGGAGTGTTTACTGAGGGCGTTTATGGACTGATATCTCCTGTTCTAGCGTATAGGAGTGTTTATTGAGGGGGTTTATGGACTGATATCTCCTGTTCTAGCGTATAGGAGCGTTTATTGAGGGCGTTTATGGACTGATATCTCCTGTTCTAGCGTATAGGAGCGTTTATTGAGGGCGTGTATGGACTGATATCTCCTGTTCTAGCGTTTATTGAGGTGTGGACTGATATCTCCTGTTCTAGCATATAGGAGTGTTTATTGAGGGCGTGTATAGACTGATATCTCCTGTTCTAGCGTATAGGAGTGTTTATTGAGGGCGTGTATGGACTGATATCTCCTGTTCTAGCGTATAGGAGCGTTTATTGAGGGTGTTTATGGACTGATATCTCCTGTTCTAGCGTATAGGAGTGTTTATTGAGGGTGTGTATGGACTGATATCTCCTGTTCTAGCGTATAGGAGTGTTTATTGAGGGCGTGTATGGACTGATATCTCCTGTTCTAGCGTATAGGAGCGTTCATTGAGGGCGTTTATGACTGATATCTCCTGTTCTAGTGTATAGGAGCGTTTATTGAGGGTGTGTATGGACTGGTATCTCCTGTTCTAGCGTATAGGAGTGTTTATTGAGGGCGTTTATGGACTGATATCTCCTGTTCTAGTGTATAGGAGTGTTTATTGAGGGTGTATATGGGTGAATACCTCCTGCTGTAGTGTAGGGGAGCTGATAGGTTAAATCAGGCTGAAAGCTGAGCTATCTCTGACGTTCAGTATTTATACTCATTTCCTTTGAGGTAAGACCGGTTTGTTTCGGAAGCTGCTCCCAGTACAGTGCTCTAACGCAGCCGGCCCACCCCACCTTTAGCCCACTCTGTACTTTCTACAGCTGAAATCCACTTAGCGGAGTAAATCCCCTTTCATAAGAGCATAAAGCACAACACAGTGAGAGCTCTATCTCCGCTCACACCTGCACCACTCCACCGCGCTGTGTGTTCGGGCGGCCCAGATGTACTGTATATATAGGGAAGATAAACAGTATGGAATTATGGGTTTGGGTGCTCGGACTCGTCAGGGTGTGCGGAGGATCTGCTCGTCCTTTCTGAGTGTTTAAACTCTTAGTGAAGAAGCAGATGAGAGTGAAGGGAGAGAAACGAGATGAGGCTGAGATCCAGACTGGGAGCGCCTGTGTTACAGACGGAATGCTGCACTCAGCACTTCCTTCTGGGTCAGACCCTGCAGGACTAGAGCGGATGATCAATGTCTTCTCTCTCTCTCTCTCTCTCTCTCTCTCTCTCTCTCTCTCTCTCTCTCTCTCTCGCTATCCTCTCTCTCTCTCTCTCTCACACACACACACACACACACCCTCTATCTATTCTCTACCTCATTCTGTTGTTTGTGCCGTCTCTTTCTTTCTCACTATGCTTTCTCTCCTACTCCTCTACTTCTCTCTCTCTCTCTTCTTTCTCTCATACTCCTCTACTTCTCTCTCTCTTCTTTCTCTCCTACTCCTCTACTTCTGTCTATCCTCTCTTTCTCTCACACCCTCTATCTATTCTCTACCTTATTCTGTTGTTTGTGCCGTCTCTTTCTTTCTCACTATTCTTTCTCTCCTACACCTCTTCTCCTCTCTATCCTCTCTCTTTCTTTTCACTCCTACTCCTCTACTTCTCTCTCTCTTCTTTCTCTCCCACTCCTCTACTTCTGTCTATCCTCTCTCTCTCTCTCTTTCTCTCACCCTCTATCTATTCTCTACCTCATTCTGTTGTTTGTGCCGTCTCTTTCTTTCTCACTATTCTTTCTCTCCTACACCTCTACTCCTCTCTATCCTCTCTCTCTCTTCTGTCTCTCCTACTCCTCTACTTCTCTCTGTCCTCTCTCTCTCTTTCTTCTTTCTCTACTACTCCTCTACTTCTCTCTATCCTCTCTCTCTCTCTCTCTCTCTCTCAGGGCATGGCACCTGCTCCAGCATCTATCACTCTTTCTCTCTGACAGCTTGTTACTCCATCCATCTACTGGCATCTTTAATGTGACCCCGACAGGCCACGCCCACTTTAATTAACATTATGGTCCAGTTAATAACATCTGCGTCTGATTGGAGGAGAACCCACAGCCCCTCAGCACTCCCTGCTAATTACACCAACCTGTTACATCAGCTCCAGTGCAGCTACGCCCTCTCCGTATTCTCTCTCTCTCTTTCTCCCTATTCACTCTCTACCTCTCTCCCCCTATTCACTCCCTCCCTACTTTATTTCTACTCTCTACCTCTCTCCCTATTCACTCCCTCTCTTTCTACTCTCTCTCCCCCATTCACCCCTCCGTACTCTATTTCTACTCTCTAGCTCTCTCCCTATTCACTCTCTCTACACTTTTTCCTTCTTATCTTTCTCTTTCTATCTCTACCTCTCTTTTCACTCTCTCTACTTTTTCTTTCTATTTACTCTTTTTCTACACTCTCTCTGTCCATCTCTCTCACCCTCTCCCTATTCACTCTCTTCTCTCTCACTCTCTCAATATTCTCTCTCTATCTCTTTTTCTATTAACCCTCTCTGCCTCTCTATTCGCTCTCTCTATTCATTCTGTCTCCCTATCTCTCTATATCTCTCCTGTCTCTGTTTCTCTTTCTTTTTCTCCCTCCCCTATCTTTCCTTCCATCCCTTATTCTTCTTTTCCTTTTTTCTCTCTCTCTCTCTCTCTCTCAACATATTCTCTTCATATTCTCTTTCTTTTCTTATTCCCCCTCTCTTTTTCTCACTTCCTATTCTCTCTCCCTCGTCTCCTTTATCCCCTTTCCCTCCTCTCTCTCTCTCTCTCTCTCTCTCTCTCTCTCTCTCTCTCTCTTTCTCTCTCTCTCTCCCTCCTGTTTTCTTTATCCTCCTCTCCCTCCTCCCCCCCCCCTCCTGGTGTTAAACGAATGAGTGATTAATATTCTGTAATGGTTCTGTGTGATAAACTGACTGAGGATCAGCTCCGCTCGCTCTGACAGGCTCTGAGGAGGTGAAGCCGTGGATCGATGGGGGTTCGGAGGTGCTGGGACGTGCGTCCCTGTCTAACCTCCTCACACGGCTGAGGTGGCAGACGGCCTGCTCAGCTCTAAACTCCAACCTCCAGCTCAGGTGACACAAACGCAGAGTGAGAGAGCCATTTGTCACCGAGGAGCGCCATCAAAACCTCCCCACGGGCCTGAGCTGGGGGGGCGAGGGCGGGGGTCTGTGGGTTTGAGAACTGTCGAGCTCTCAGGATTGCTGTGCATGCGTGAAAAGTGATGCGGACGAAGCGATGGATGGGTTTTTGAACTGTCAGCTAATTTTTCAGAGGGTCTCGCTAGGCTGGCAGACGGTGACATGGACAGATTTCATTGTCTGGAGTGAGATTTCCTCCCAGAGGACTTTCCCCGGACTGCCTGCAGTCTGAGACCACTGTGAAGCACTCGGTGTACCGCGGCTATGGAGTATCGTGGCCTTTGGTTTTTAAATGTGGCAAATTACATACACACTGATCATCAGAAGAACAGCTGCTCCCAGAAGGAGGTGTGGGAGTGCAGGTGTGTTGGGAAGGAAGATAAAGGTGACCAGGATCAATAACTGATGATAAATTTAGACTGATATGATCAATATTTATTGAGCTACACATACAGAAGTCTGTCTCTCAGTATGGCGTCGGGCCGCCGTGTTCTCTAACCCAACACGCCAGACGTCTCGGTATGGAGCTGTAGAGGTTCCTGATGGTGTCCTGTGATAATCCATCCCATGCAGCTTGAACATCCTCACACAGTTCCTGCAGATGGTGCGGTAGGGGTGGAGGTGGAGGGACACCAGGTCTTCTGGACGTGTGACGACAAACCGTTCATCTTGGTGCTGACCACGGTGCCTCCACACACGGATTCGTTGGGCGTCTCCACCAAGACTAAAGCGGGACTCGTCACTGAAGATGACCCGCTGCCATTCTGAGTCACTCCATGACAGTCTGGTACGACACCACTGCAGTGTTTGGTGACGGTGACGTGGTGTTAAGGACAGTCGTGGTAACGGTCTGTGTGCATGTAGTCCTGCGTGGTGCAGCTGTCTGCCGATGGTGCTGCACTAACAGGATGACGGATGGAGGACACCACTGCTCGCTGGAGGTCTGTAGTGGTGGCTGTTGTGTGGACAGGCGGTTGTTGTGCTGGTTTGTGGGGTTAGCTGGCGTGTTTTAAACTCATGTGCCATATGCATGTCATTTACAGGTGTCCACATACTTTTGGCCATTTAGCGTGGCCACATGGCCTTTTTCACAGACGCTATAATGAAATTAGGTTTGAAGATCTCTCAGTTGAATTCACTGGCCGAATGGCCACCAGGGGGCACTAACATATTACCCTCACATGTCAGCTTTAGAAATATCACTGGATGTCCTTCCATTCCCCCTTAAATTCCAGCCCTGTTAATGAGCGACGCTAAAACAGACGGACACCTGTGAGGTCGCACGCACACTCGAGTGACATGGCGAGGAAACAGGGGGTCCGGAGGGAAGCGTCCACCCCGCTGAGCGCAGACAAACCTGCCAGATGCAGCACAGTCTCTGAGGAGGGAACACACTCTCACAGCAATCCAGCTGACTCTGAGCTCGGAACGCAGACACGGATAATTACTGAGATGTTAAAAAGGAGCAGAGAGATGGGGGGGGGGGGGGGGGGGGGGGTATCCATAACCCTGGGAAACAGAGAGAAATATATGAGAGAAGGAGAAGAGAAGAGAAGAGAAGAGAAGAGAAGAGAAGAGAAGAGAAGATGAGAGAAAGAAGATGAGAGAAAGAAGATGAGAGGAGAGGAGAGGAGAGGAGAGGAGAGGAAAAGAGAAAGAAGAGGAGAGAAAGGAAGAGAGAAGAAGATGAGAGAAAGAAGATGAGAGGAGAGGAGAGGAGAGGAGAGGAGAGGAAAAGAGAAAGAAGAGGAGAGAAAGGAAGAGAGAAGAACGGAAAAGAAGTGAATAGTAGAAAAGAGGAGAGAGAAGAAGGGAAAAGAAAAGAAGAGAGAAGAATAGAGATGAGAAGAGAAGAGACAGAAGATGAGAGAAGAGAAGAAAGAAGAGAAGAAAAGAAAAGAGAAAAGAAAGAAAAGAACAGAAGAGAAGAGAAAGGAAGAGAAGAAAAGTAAAAGAAGGGAAGAGAAGAGAAAAAAGATGAGATGGGGAAGAGAAGAGAACAAAAGAAAAGAGAGGAGAGGAAAGAGAAAGGAGATGAGAGAGGGGAAGAGAAGAAAACAAAAGAGAAGAGAAGAAAAGTAAAAGAAGGGAAGAGAAGAGAAAAAAGATGAGATGGGGAAGAGAAGAGAACAAAAGAAAAGAGAGGAGAGGAAAGAGAAAGGAGATGAGAGAGGGGAAGAGAAGAAAACAAAAGAGAAGAGAAGACAACAGAAGAGAGGGGAAAAGAAGAGACGAGAAAGAAGAGGAGAGAAGGGAAGAGAAGAGAAGGAGGACAAAAAGAAGAGAGGCTAGAGAGATGGAGAGACAGAGAAATAGAGGGACAGTGGAAAAGAGAAAGAGAGAGAGACAGAGAAATAGAGGGACACTGGAAAAAGAGAGAAAGAGAGACAGAGAAATAGAGGGACACTTGAAAAAAGAGAGAGAGAGAGAGAGAGAGAGAGAGAGAGAGAGAGAAAGAGAGAGAGAGAGAGAGAGAGAGAGAGAGAGAGAGAGAGAGAGAGAGAGAGAGAGAGAGAGAGAGAGAGAGAGAGAGAGAGAGAGAGAGAGAAATAGGCCAGAAGTATGTGGACACGGCTCATAAGGTGTGCTGTGTGTACAGTCCTGTGGCCTCCACAGACAAACACTAACAGTGGGGCGGGTCGTACCGAAGAGCTCGGGCACCCTCATCAAATGGAAGCATCGCGGCGCAACAACAGCCACACAAGCCCGCACGTCAGATTACCCAACACCCCCTCACGGTTTGAGTCGAGTGTCTGATGGTGCAGTTAGCACCATGCTAATGTATACTTGCGTTAGCCCCATAGCTCCAGCGCTAAAGCTAAAGGAGCCAGCTTCCGGCGGCACCCCTGTCGATCGACGGCCCTTGGTGTAAAGGGGTGGAAACCGCGTAGCGCAGAACAGAGCGAGGGAACAGGAGAACCCAGCACGGCTGTGAAATCTGGTGAAAGGAACATGCAACCAGGGTCATTTCGCCCAAGGAGCTTTCCAGTAATTCCTTCTCTGACCTCACCAAATCTGCGGCTCAGACACAGAGTGACAAGGAGCGCTTTAGCACTGCAGTACGGCGCCGCCAATACTGCCTGCTTCCCCCAGAGGCAAAGCAGAGTTAGCATTGTAGCGCAGTCAGACAGCGCTCAAGGCCAAGTCTCTCCAGCTGGGACTTTGAAAGAGACTTTCCTCAGAGCCTGCCAGAGCTGAAACTTTAACAGCTACACGGGAAAGTGACTGACATGGCAAGAAGCGCTACTGAACCGCCCAGCGTCCTGCAGCGCTACACTCTGAATCGCAATCTTTGAACTCTTGCAGTGCATTGCAGTGTGGAGCCTTTTGCCCTCATTTGAGAGCAATCTGGGATCCAGCCTGGTGGCGATTTGGGATCACTGTTTACGGGAGGCCTGTCAAAATACCCTCACGCCTCCTGCCACGGACACCTGCTCTCTTGTCTCCTCTAAACGAACTTGAGAACGCCACGTTTCCTATGAGCCAGCCGATCACCTGACTTCCTCCAGCGTTCCGGTTAGCCAATAGACTCAGCATTGTCAAAAAATCCGGACCCTGATCTCTGGTCTGAAGTGTTTATGTAACCGATTGGTCACCTACAGGCCTTTTCCTCTAACACGGAATGGTTCTATTCCGATTCGCGCACCGAATTTCATACACACATAAACTCGGACCCTGAAAAGTTCGCTCCCAGCTGGAACCAAAGAATACTAGGGCCAGGCCTTATCGCTGCACCTGGCTGACCCAACCGCCAACTACCAGTCATCCTGTTAGTGCAGCACCACTGGCAGACGGCTGCACCACGCAGGACTACATGCACACAGACCGTTACCACGACTGTCCTTAACACCACGTCACCGTCACCAAAGACTGCAGTGGTGTCGTACCAGACTGTCATGGAGTGACTCAGAATGGCAGCGGGTCATCTTCAGTGACGAGTCCCGCTTTAGTCTTGGTGGAGACGCCCAACGAATCCGTGTGTGGAGGCACCGTGGTCAGCACCGAGATGAACGGTTTGTGGTCACACGTTCAGAAGACCTGGTGTCCCTCCACCTCCACCCCTACCGCACCATCTGCAGGAACTGTGTGAGGATGTTCAAGCTGCATGGGATGGATTATCACAGGACTCCATCAGGAACCTCTACAGCTCCATACCGAGACGTCTGGCGTGTTGGGTTAGCGAACACGGCGGCCCGGCGCCATACTGAGAGACAGACTTCTGTATGTGTAGCTCAATAAATATTGATCATATCAGTCTACATTTATCATCAGTTATTGATCCTGGTCACCTTTATCCTCCTTCCTAACACACCCGCACTCCCACACCTCCTTCTGGGGGCAGCTGTTAGCGTGATGATGAGTGCAGTCTGCCTGACACCCATATGTTCTTATTATTTAAGAACAGGTGGATAAAACAGTCATAGTGTTGAAACTGTGGCATGTAGTTAAAATTCATAGTTGGGGAAAAAATATGGGACATCAACCGGACCCCCTAGGTGAAGACCGCCTGGATAGGCCCCTCCCAACTATTTCAGTTTGAGGCAGAAGAGAGTTTAAGACCTAAACCTTTGAATTTACTGTGTGATGCTCAGTGGAAGCTCAGTGGAATGATGCTATGCTAATCGCTAATCGTGTGCACACTGAGAAAGCCCTGCTAGAACACCGTGTCACCATAACAACTGCTGACATATCGGATCATAAAAGCCCCACACATCAGAGGAGAAAGTTCTCTCCTGTTCGTCCCCAGACCGGGATGATTATTCATATAGCGCTAGCTGGCGAGGGCACACATGCAGGTGTGCAGATGCTAGCCAACTTGGCAGGGGTTGATTCATCTCCACTAGGATTAGCCCGGCGCTGCCAACTGGCTCCGGCGGCTTTAGCAAATTAAAAACCTGTGTTGAGAAGCTTTAAAAGCAGCTAGAAGAGCATCACTCCACGGCATTACTAGCATTTTCCCACACAAAACTGCCAAAGCTCCTGATAATCTGTTTAGCTAATCCCGCTCCGGCTAAACAGCCGTGAAGGGAGTGAGGCGAGGGAAGTTTCCGGGATCTGACGGCGGAAAGACGCGCCGGCTTCAGATGTACCGCTGTCCGTCAAACGCGGCTTATCCTCTTCAAGCGCTAGCGCTAATGCTAATGCTAAGGTGTGACAAGGAACCGTGCAAGCACACCTTGAGAGGCGATTTCGTGTGGGGTTGGTGCGACGGCGCGACGGGTTTGAAGGGGGTTTGTACCCGGCAGAGGGGCGGCGTTCAGTGGACACTTTGTGTGGGACAGTGATAAGCTGACGTTCCAGTGTGCGGAAAGGATCCAGGGGTCAGAATTCGATTTTATCCCGTAATAGTGTCAGCGCTGCCTGCTTTACATATTCATGAAGCGTGGAAATCAAATCTAATGAGACAGGGAGAGTGATGGAGAGAGAGAGAGGGAGCAAGAGAGAGAGAGAGAGAGAGAAAGAGAGAGGGCTAATGCTCTTAGCACACCTGTCTCCAAATTTCAGCCATTATGCAAAACTGCACGTGGGCAAACGACTCCCAAGCATGAACCTACGCTGAGGTTATTTGACTCTGGGCTCAATAACATTTCTGGTCAGCTGCTTATGTAACAGTAGGAGCTCGCTACCACGCCAGCTGAGGTTCTGACCAATGCACACAATGCTTAGCGTGTTAGCACACTGGCTAATAGGATGTTTGGAGACTGCCCACTTCGCCGTACACACCAACGAGGAAGGGGAACTGCACACTGGAGCCACAAACCTTGGCCACCGGTGCCTGCTCGGAGCGCCGCTGGAGGGCTGCAGTCACCAATGCCAGGCTGCTCCACAGGCAAGTCCTTGTGGCCATCCGCCGTCCAGGTTTCCTAATTGGCCGTATGTTTTGCCATCCTCCAGCCGGGCTCCACTGGAGAGCCTCATCACGCCAGTCACGCCTCCTCCACAGACCTCGCTGTGAGGCTACTTCCTCTCTGCCGTGTCGCTTTTTTGGTAGCACCGTTCCTCGCCAGACCACTTCTGATAGAGTGTGCCGGGTTTCTGAAGCTAGTGTTAACACAGACAAGGATCTGTATCCATGGAAATGGGTGTAGTGTGTCCATGAAAAAGTGTATAGTGTAAAACTGGAAATGGGTGTAGTGTATTCATGGAAATGGGCTTAGGGTGTTCATGGAAATGGGTGTAGTGTATCCTTGTAAATGAGTGTTGGGTATCCATGGAAATGGGTGTAGTGTAAAACTGGAAATGGGTGTAGTGTATCCATGGAAATGGGGGTAGGGTGTCCATGAAAAAGGGTCTAGTGTAACCATGGAAATAAGTATAGAGTAATCCTGGAAACAGATGTATAGTAACCATGAAACTGCGTGTAGAGTAACCATGGAAACAAGTGTATAGAACCCATGGAAATGGGTGTAGCTTAAACCTGTAAACGAGTGTATCTGTAAATGAGTGCAGTGTAGCCATGAAATGAGTGTAGTGTATCCAGGGAAATGGGTGTAGCATGTCCATGAAAAAGGGTGTAGTGTAACCATGGAAACAAGTGTATAGAACCCATGCAAAAATAGATGTAGTGAAAATGGGTGTAGTTTTCATGCTAGTGGGTGTAGTGCAGTATAGCCATGGAATGGGTGTAGTGTATCCATCGAAATGGGCGTAGGGTAACTATGGAAACAGATGCATAGTACCCATGTGAATGGGTGTAGTGTAACCATGGAAATGGGTGTGGTGGATCTATGGGCATGGTAGTGTAGTAACCATGGGGTGAGAATAGTGTATCCATGTAAATGAGTGTTGGACACATACAGTGATCCCTGTGAGGGTGGTGTTAGCATGGAGCTAGCATGGAGCGAAGCCATGGAAGGGTGGATGTGACAATGACATTTTACTGGACAAAGCCCTACCGCGGTGGTGTGGACACCTCCTAATGAAGCCACTAATGAACCTCACGTGTGTCGTATAAGGCGCGCGCCTGCAGCGGAACACCGGCGAGCCTATAGCGGCTAGCGCCGGCCCGGCGAAACTCATTAACACATCTCAGTCCATTAGCCCACAGCACGGTGGAGAACACCATCCACCTCACGATTAGCATTCAAGAGTAAACGAATCAGAGCCGACTCAGCTGGGTGCTGCAGTTCACCACTCCCAGCTCCGTCCTTCCGGCCGTGACCCACGCGCTACTCTCTGACCACCCGACTAACACACACACTCCACAAAGACCCAGCAGGGAACCAACCTCCGGCTAAAGCGGCTAATACTATGGCACGCGGCGGAGAAGGGCCCGCAGGAGGGACTGTGCTGGAGGTGGAGGCTGTGATGGTGTGTAAAGGCAGAAGTTCAGTTTCTCCTACAGGACCATTCAGGAAGTCTGTGGGGTTTTACAGACTCAGCCTACAAGCCACTGCAGGTTCTCATAAACAGCAGTTCTCGATGACGACAACAACAATAACAACAACAACAACAACAACAATAACAACAACAACAATGACAACAACAGCAACACTACTACTACTAAGCTGCTTATAATAAGGAACCTGTGTTGTTTATACTAACCAGCCAGGCTGTCCCTCCCTCCCTCCATCTCTCTCTCTCTCTCTCTCTCTCTCTCTTCTCCCCTCCCTCTCTCTCTCTCTTCTCCCCTCCCTCTCTCTCTGTCCCTCCCTCCCTCCATCTCTCTCTCTCTCTCTCTCTCTCTCTCTCTATCTCTTTATCTCTCTCTTTCTTCTCCCCTCCCTCCCTTTCTCTCTCTCTCTCTCCTCTCCCCTCCCTCTCTCTGTCTCTCTCTCTCTCTTCTCCCCTCCCTCTCTCTGTCTCTCTCTCTCTTTCTGTCTCTCTCTCTCTCTTCCCCCCCTCTCTCCCACCCTCTCTCTGTCTCTCTCTCTCTCTCTCTCTCTGTCTCTCTCTCTCTTTCACTCTCTCCCTCTCTCTCTGTCTCTCTCTCTCCCTCTCTTCCCCCTCTCTTTCACTCTGCATCCATCCCTCTCGTTTTTGCTCTCTTTCTCTACCAATTGCACTCTCTCTCTGTCTGTCTCCCTCCCTCTTTTTCTTTGTCTTTCCCCACTCTCTCTGTCTCAATCTCTCTCTCTCTCTGTCTTCCTACCTCTTTCTTTCTCTCTGTCTCTCCCTCTGTATCTCTCTCCCTCTTTCTCTCTGTCTCCCTTCCCCTCTACCTGTTTCCCTCCATATCTCTCTATCTCTATCTCCCTACCTCTTTCTTTCTCTCTATCTCTGTCTCTTTGTATCTCTCTCTCTCTCTCTCTCTCTCTCTCCCCCTCTCTCTCTCTGTCTCTCTCTCTCTCGCTCTCCTCATTGCTATCTCTCTCTCTCCCTCTCTCTCTCTCTCCCTCTCTCTCTCTCTCTCTCTCTCTCTCTCTCTCTCTCTCGCTCTCCTCATTGCTATCTCTCTCTCTCCCTCTCTCTCTCTCTCTCTGTGTGGGTGGATGTTAATGATGGTGTTTTGTCAGCATCTCGCCCCGAGCTCGCTCACACGCCTCATCAAAGTGACAGTGAGACTCTACGTGTGCTTTCCCCGCCATACCATCAGCCCTCATCCTACAGAGGCTGGGGGCGTTACCGCGGCGATGAGAGAGCGAGGTTAACCCTCAGAAGTCATTTTCACGGCTAGTATCACAAACAACATTCTGTAATCTTATATGAGGGAGGGAATTTTTCCAAAAGCGTCTGCATAATTAAACAGCTAACAAGCAGCCAATCAGAGCAGAGCTCATCTAATTATTCATGAGCTCACCCACAAAGGGAAAACAGTTCACTTCATTCTAGAACCAGATCACAGCGTGGAACAGGGCACAGTGTTGAACATTCCACAGCACCTTTAACTCCTTTAAGGAAATATAGTCTGTTTGAATGTTTATTTAAAAAAATAAAAACATTAGCTTAGCATAGACATCTTTAGCGTAATGAAACAATTAGACCGTTTGGTAGCAGATGTTTTGTTTGATATGAAAAGGCTCGGAACCGGAAAAATTCATTCCCAATTGGAACCAAACAATAGTAGGTTCCGTGATGACGAGGAAACCACAGGCCACCATGGCGGCACCTAGTGGTCTACTGAGGAAGCTCTTCTACGTCTTCTTCTCTCCAGTAGTTGATCCGTGCTGCTTTCTGGGTATAAACAAACATCTGGAATGCCAACCCAAATGCCCGCAGGTCATATTCACGCGCTGCCATCTTGGTACTACAGCTTACGTCCACTTTGCAGCACCCCCTGTTGATGCTGATGCTGATCTCATATCCTTTGACATTCCTTGGTTCCAATAAAAGCTGGTGCAAAGGCAGACTGGTTTCCTGAATAGAACCAAGGTTCCACCAAGCCTATAGAGAACCAGGGTGTGGAGTGTGCGGAGTGAATTACTTGTCGCTTGCCTCCTCTATAGATGAGAACAGTAAGGGCATATCGAGTAAAAAACACAGTGCCCTCTAGTGGATGTCTACCCCACCTCTGCCGATTGGTAGAGATGTCACAATCAGGTTGAGTTCAGTTCATTACCTTCTTTAATAACATAATGACTCGAAATGTGATCTACCAAACAGCTGGGAAGGACGTTAAAGGGTTAACAGGAGTGTCTTCACTTGTGGAAGCTTTCGGACGTAGTAAGGAGGAAATGGGAATTATCCTCATCATCCCTGCTTTATATTTGGGAAATCAACCAAGTGGTAGGATTGGTCTGTTGTTTTCCGGAAGGCCGGACGCTGCTGCCTCCTGCCGTTAGACCCGAGTACTGAACACACCGGTGTCTGCACCTTTATGCCGGAGTTTAGAGAAGCAAAGGGTACTCAGGTTCCTACAAGTTGGCACCCAACAGACCGGAACGCCAGCTCCCCCTCAGCAGCACACCTCAGTGGTATCTCGCTAATTGTTCAGGGTGCAGCGAGCCTCTCACCAGAAGAGGTGCTAAGTGAAAGGAGGTGAGTGGCATTAATAAGAAACAGGAAACAATAAACAATTATAAACCTCCCTCCGTGGCCCACGGCGCGCCCCCCAGAGACCATAACTCCCACCTGCTCCGGCTCCTGCTCCGGCTCCTGCACCCGCCTGCGCAGGAAGATAATTGCCTCTTTTTATCGCACGCAGACGAACTGTCCGGGCTTGGCTCCGGTTTCTCCAGTACAGTACGGTAGGTGTTCCAGATAAGTGCTGCAGTAACCCACGCTTTATTCTGTCGTTAGCATCAGCACATTCAGGTGGGCTCTTCCTGGGGTGGTACCGCAGCCGACAGCTGGACAATAGTCATTGTGTAGAACAAAGGAGCAGCAGGCGCGAGGAACAGCGGCCCATTAGAGAGCCGCCTGGATGGTGAGCAGTGCTGTTTGTGCACCGTCACCAGTTTCCATTCATGTAGACAGATGTGTTTATATACACTCACGGAATGGTGAGTAAGCACAAGGTGGCTGTTTCCAATAAAATGGCCAGTTAGCGGACCTAATAGGTGGGTGTTGCTAATAATGTGGCCAGTTAGTGGAAACACATGGTAGCTGTTTCCAATAAAATGGCCACTGAGTGGATCCACAAAATGGGTGTTTCTAATAAAGTGGCCAGTGTGTGGAAGCACAAGGTGGGTGTTTCTAATAAAGTGGCCACTGAGTGGAAGCACATGGTAGGTGTTTCTAATAAAGTGGCCAGTGAGTGAAAGCAAAATGTTGATGTTTCCAATAAAGTGGCCAGTTTGTGGACATAATAGGTGGGTGTTTCCAATAAAGTGGCCAGTGAGTGGAAGCACAAGGTACGTGTTTCCAATAAAATGGCCACTGAGTGGATCCACAAAATGGGTGTTTCTAATAAAGTGGCCAGTGTGTGGAAGCACAAGGTGGGTGTTTCTAATAAAGTGGCCACTGAGTGGAAGCACATGGTAGGTGTTTCCAATAAAGTGGCCACTGAGTGGAAGCACCAGGGGTGTTTCTAATAAAGTGGCCAGTGAGTGAAAGCAAAATGTTGATGTTTCCAATAAAGTGGCCAGTTTGTGGACATAATAGGTGGGTGTTTCCAATAAAATGGCAACTGAGTGGATCCACAAAATGGGTGTTTCTAATAAAGTGGCCAGTGTGTGGAAGCACAAGGTAGGTGTTTCCTATAAAGTGGCCAGTTAGTGGACATAATAGGTGGGTGTTTCTAATAAAGTGGCCAATGAGTGGAAGCAAAATGTTGATGTTTACAAAAAAGTGGCCAGTGAGTGGAAGCATAAAGTGTGTGTTTCCAATAAAGTGGCCACTGACTTAAAGAACATGGTAGCTGTTTCCAATAAAGTGGCCAGTTAGTGGGCATGACAGGTGGGTGTTTCTAATAAAGTGGCCAGTGAGTGGAAGCACAAGCTAGGTGTTTCCAATAAAGTGGCCAGTGAGTAAAAGCAAAATGTTGATGTTTCCAATAAAGTGGCCAGTTTGTGGACATAATCGGTGGGTGTTTCTAATAAAGTGGCCAGTGAGTGGAAGCACAAGGTACGTGTTTCCAATAAAGTGGCCAGGGAGTGGAAGCACATGGTAGCTGTTTCCAATAAAATGGCCACTGAGTGGAAGCACAAAATGGGTGTTTCTAATAAAGTGGCCAGTGAGTGGACATAATAGGTTGATGTTTCCAATAAAGTGGCCAGTTGATGCACATACGAGGTGGGCGTGTCCAATTAAGCGTTCCGTGTACGTACAGGATTTCCTAAGAGAATTATTTGTTATTCTGTAGAACATCCTGCCTGAATGCCCAGCTAGTGACCTTTGACCTCAGCGATTGACCTGCTGGCAGTCCATGTTTTATCTATCTGAGGCCAGAGTAGCTGACCCGTGCCCTTCGAGTCCTGACCTTTCCACTGCTGCTGTCCACAGGAGTAAGGTAAGCCGTTTCCTCAGTCTGAGCTTTCACAGAGGCAAATATTTACCTCCAGATGTTTACACCTAAAGATTACTGAGCGTCAACAGCTGGACGGATCTGGGTAAAGTTTACAAACAGCCTCTAATAAACACCATTAATCCCGGAACGCTACGGAGCCTTCTACGGAAAACTGGATTTCCACCATGTTATTTTCCGGCTGACCTTCTACCTCCAGTGGTCACTACTGCTGTGCTTATCAGACGCCCAGCTCAGGCCATCTGTAGACCAGAGCTATCAGACCAGGGCTGGGGCAGTCGTGGGCTGGAGATTGGGCAAGCCACCTAACCCCCAACTGCTCTCTGGGAAGCATGGATAGAGCTGCCCACCAGTCCGGGCAAGTGTGCTTACTTCCCCCAGAAGTGGCCAGTGAGTGGAAGCATGAGGTGGGTGTTTCTAATAAAGTGGCCAGTTAGTAAAGACACAAGGTGGGTGTTTCTAATAAAGTGGCCAGTTAGTAAAGACACAAGGTGGGTGTTTCTAATAAAGTGGCCAGTTAAATGAAAGCACAAGGTGGGTGTTTCTGATAAAGTGGCCAGGTAGCGGAAGCACAAGGTGGGTGTTTCTAATATAGTGGCCAGGTAGCGGAAGCACGGGGTGGGTGTTTCTAATAAAGTGGCCAGGTAGCGGAAGCACAAGGTGGGTGTTTCTGATAAAGTGGCCAGGGAGTGGAAGCACAAGGTGGGTGTTTCTGATAAAGTGGCCACGTAGCGGAAGCACAAGGTGGGTGTTTCTGATAAAGTGGCCAGGGAGTGGAAGCACAAGGTGGCTGTTTCTGATAAAGTGGCCAGGTAGCGGAGGCACAAGGTGGGTGTTTCTGATAAAGTGGCCAGGTAGCGGAGGCACAAGGTGGCTGTTTCTGATAAAGTGGCCAGGTAGCAGAAGCACAAGGTGGGTGTTTCTGATAAAGTGGCCAGGTAGCGGAGGCACAAGGTGGCTGTTTCTGATAAAGTGGCCAGGTAGCGGAGGCACAAGGTGGGTGTTTCTGATATAGTGGCCAGGTAGCGAAAGCACAAGGTGGGTGTTTCTGATAAAGTGGCCAGGTAGCGGAGGCACAAGGTGGGTGTTTTTGATAAAGTGGCCAGGTAGCGGAAGCACAAGGTGGGTGTTTCTGATATAGTGGCCAGGGAGTGGAAGCACAAGGTGGGTGTTTCTGATAAAGTGGCCAGGTAGCGGAAGCACAAGGTGGGTGTTTCTGATAAAGTGGCCAGGTAGCGGAAGCACAAGGTGGGTGTTTCTGATATAGTGGCCAGGGAGTGGAAGCACAAGGTGGGTGTTTCTGATATAGTGGCCAGGTAGCAGAAGCACAAGGTGGGTGTTTCTAATATAGTGGCCAGGTAGCGGAGGCACAAGGTGGGTGTTTCTGATATAGTGGCCAGGTAGCGGAAGCACAAGGTGGGTGTTTCTGATAAAGTGGCCAGGTAGCGGAAGCACAAGGTGGGTGTTTCTGATAAAGTGGCCAGTGAGTGGACATATGAGGGGTGTATCTAATGTAGTGTTCAGGTTAAGGGTCCTCGAGCAAGCCACCTAACCCCCAACTGCTCTCTGGGTGGTATGGATAGGGCTGACCACCAGTCCGGGCAAGTGTGCTCACTGCCCCCTAGCGTGTGTCTGTGGGCGTTTCACTCCACCACTGGGGTTAAAGGTGGGAGACAGATTCCTTAGTGTGTGAGCACAAGCGGCAAATGGTTCTACGTTCCGACTCTGAAAGGCTGAGGAACATTTAGAAGCACTGAGGCGAATGAAAAGCAGACGAGCTTCAGAAGACGTGGAACTGAGGACGGACCAAACGAGGATTCATCAGAATGGACAGCAGCTGAGTGTCACTGTTCGTTCAGTCTGAGTGAAGAACGAAGGAGATCTGACTGCTCTAACGTGGAACCGGTTCTGTTACAGTGCACCTAATTTTGAACCGTACGGCGCATGTCCACCGAATATGAATAAGGCCCGGAACCGGAGAAGTTAGCTCCCAATTGGAACCAAAGAATGAGAGGTTCCCAGTACCAACCGTGACGACAACCGTGGGCGTGTCAGTAGTTGAGGAAGGAGAGGGGAACAATGGCACCACCCGCTGTTGATCCGTGCTGCTCTCTGGATATAAACACACATCTGGAATACCGGCCCACGCGCTCGCAGGTCGTCTACACGCACCGCCATCTTGGTACTACTGTTCACCACCGCTGTGCAGCGCCCCCTGTAGGTGCTGATGGTGTATGCTTTGATGTTCCTTGGTTCCAATTGAAGGTGGTGCAAATGCAGAGAAAGGTTGTGAGAAGCCTAAACAGAACCAGTTTTGGAACAATGGTTCCATTAGCTAGAACCAAGCTCTGTCCAACAGGTCAATACAAGCTTAAAATAAAGTAACCACTGAACCCTGATTGGTGGGCTCGCTTCACACTTCTTTCGTTTGGACAAGCCAAAAGGAGAGAAAGAGAAAGACTGAGAGAGAAGAAAAGAGAGAGAAAAGGAAGAAGGGTAGAGAGAGACAAGGGAGCGAGGGAGAGAAGTGGGAGAGAGAAGGGGAGAGAGAGAGTGAAACGGAGAGAGAGAGAAAGAGAAAGACAAAAAGAGAAGAAAAGAGAGAGAAAAGGAGGAATAGTAGAGAGAGACAAGAGAGCGAGGGAGAGAAGTGGGAGTGAGAGACGGGGAGAGAGAGAGAAGGACAGAGGGGAGAGAGAGAGAGAACGGGAGAGAGAGAGAGAAGGGGAGAGAGAGAGAGTGAAACGGAGAGAGAGAGAAAGTGAAAGAGTGAGAAAGAAGGAAATAGAGAGAAAGATAGAATGGAAGAGAGATCAGGGAAGAGAAATAGCGAAAGAATGAAGAGAAGAGCGAGAAGGACAGAGGGGGGAAAGAGAGAGAGAAAAGGAGGGGGACAAAGAGAAAGAAAGAATGAAAGAAGGGGAAAGAGTGAAAGAGAAGAAAAGAAAGAGAAAAGGAAGAAGCGTAGAGAGAGAAAGGGGAGCAAGGGAGAGAAGTGGGAGAGAGAGACGGGGAGAGAGAGACGGGGAGAGAGAGAAAAGTGGGAGAGAGAAGGTGAGAGAGAGACGGGGAGAGAGAGAGAAGGACAGAGGGGACAGAGAGAGAGAGAATAGGAGGGGGACAGAGAGAGAGAAAGAAAGAAGGGGAAAGAGAGAGAGAAGGGGGAGAGAGAGAACGAAGAGGAACGAGAGAAAAGGAGAGAGAAAGAAGACAAAAGAGAAAAGAAAACAGAGAAGAGTGAGAAAGAGAGGAGAGTGAGAGAGTAAGAGAAAAGGATGAAGAGAGAGAGGTAGAGAGAGATAGATAGAGAGAGAGGGAGCAGAGAGAGAGAGAGAGAGAGAAAGAGAAAGAGAGATAGAGAGAGAGAGATAGAGAGAGAGAGAGAGAGAGCGAAAGAGAGAGACAGAGAGAGTGAGCGAGAGAGAGAGAGAGGGAGCAGAGAGAGAGAGAGAGAGAGAGAGAGAGAGAGAGAGAGGGAGCAGAGAAAGAGGGAGAGAGGGGGAGAGAGAGAGAGAGGGAGAGAGACAGAGAGAGAGAGAGAGAGAGGGAGCAGAGAGAGAGGGAGAGAAACAGAGAGAGAGAGAGAGAGAGAGAGAGAGAGAGAGCAGAGAGAGAGCAGAGAGAGAGGGAGAGAAACAGAGAGAGAGAGAGAGAGAGAGAGAGAGAGAGAGAGAGAGAGAGAGAGAGAGAGAGAGAGAGAGAGAGAGAGAGAGAAAGACAGAGAGAGAGAGAGAGAGAGAGAGAGAGAGAGAGAGAGAGAGAGAGAGAGATAGAGAGTGGGGGGAGAGACAGAGAGAGAAGCGCCGGGCGAGGGAAGCGGCGGATGCAATTAAAAGCGCGGGTCAGAGAGCGAGGAGGTGATTAATACACCTCTCCCGTAAAGAGCCCTCGCTGAAGGAGAGCGGGATAATAGAGGGAGAGAAACTCCACAGGGACTCACTCTCTTTCTCTCACCCATCTGCCTCGCTCTCCCTCCTTCCTCACATTCCTTTCATTTCTCTCAGCCTGTCTTCACATACCTCCACCACACTGCCACTAATAAGCTGCATGCCTCTGCGAGTTTGGCCCGCAGAGGTGGACGTCTACTGCTAGGGGGCAGCAGAGAGGCCGAATGTCGACCCAACCAGAGTGTATAGTGGACTATTACTCACATACGCCTTACACTGGTAACACGGCACGCTGGTAGTTCATAACTGAACACTTTTCATGCAGTTAACACCTTAATCATATCTACTACAGTGTAATAACAATGTAACTACAATGTTATTAAGTTTAAATAGCATTTTAATATTGTAATTGATCATTTTGCTCCCATATTTTCTGAAGATCTACAATATTTGAGCCACACTAGTTAAATAATTTCATTTTTTGCAGTTTTTAATGCAAAAGTTAGCAAAATATTTTTTATTTTACTGACTGTATTGTGTACTTTTGTGCCATTCAAATTTCATGTTTGCAATTTTCTCAAAATTTCCAATTCAGAATTTACCCAAATTGCTTTCATTTTCCAATTGTTTTCAATTCCCAGCAACATCTAATGGAAGCTGAAAGCAGATGTCCATGATTGGCCAGTGTTACAGTAGAAGGACGCAGAGAGTAGATCTAAGCCATCCTTCAAACCAGACAGCAATACAGGCCCAACTGGCATCCCAACTGGCATCACTGGCCATGTAGCTCATGTCCTGGCAAGAAGAAGCAACCGTCACATCCAGCTGTACCACTCAGGAGCTGGCAGTTGCTATATTTCAACAGGTCGCTCGCCCAGCCGGATAACTATGCAGGTTTCCGAGTTCAGGTATGGGCAGGAGGAACAGCAGGAGCGTTACTGGGTATGGGGGAGAAGCCAATGTAGAACCCTCAGGACCTTCCAAACACTCAGAGATGACCTACTGAGGTCTGGGAGAGCTCTCCTATTGGTCAGGCCTTCAGGAGAAGGAGTGAGGGGCATTAAACCACCAACAAAATAAGGAAGTCGCAAAGGAATCAACCAATCGCGGTTCGTTTACAATGGTTTGGTCCCATTTCCCGAAAAGGAACGTCACTATTGACCTCACGGAAGTGGGGGGCAGTATCTTCAGGCTCCTGCAGATGGCACTGCAGCATGAGGATGACGGGGCATCAAAAAAATCTGTGGGGTGTGAGTGACGGGATCCATAGATTGGGAAGAGGTGCTACAGTGCAGGGAGTGTCTCGTTCCATGTGTGGAAAATGGCTCCAGAGCAG
The DNA here is from genome assembly GCA_024036415.1 of Prochilodus magdalenae. Lineage (NCBI taxonomy): Eukaryota > Metazoa > Chordata > Actinopteri > Characiformes > Prochilodontidae > Prochilodus > Prochilodus magdalenae. Next base: position 53,769 of record JAMWET010001013.1, read on the forward strand.
ATGTTAATGATTGGCTAAAAGGAGGGACTAAGCATGTGGGCGTGGCCAAAGACCATAGGGTGAAGGAAGTAGCTGAATCTGCAGGTGTATGGAAGCATGCGGTCATACGGGTCTACCAGCAGTGGATACAATCCCAGTCTACAGGGAATTCTCCTCGGAATGGTGACAGGGAAGGCATCCACCAAATCTGGACCACCTGACCAAGTCTTTAGTGCAAGGGAATCTGAACACTGATGTGGCTACATCCAGAAACTAGTAGAGATGTATTACATCAGAGCCGATGAAGCTAGCTGTCTAGCTTTGCCTTATCTTGGGAAGACGTGACCCTATAAGACCCATCAGTTAAATCGGGAATCTGTCAGCAGAGAGCCCTGCAGAGCTGCCGCCGCTGTTTGCCGTTCTTACCAACCGAAGAGAGTCCGGACTCCAGTCAGAATCTCAGGACTTGAGACGACTCGGTCTCGTCTTGAAGGCCAGTATACCGAGGACCTCCACAAAGGGCCAGTTTGGCGTCTGCCAGTGGGTGCTAACATAAGTTACGTTAGCTAGGTTTGCTAGCTAATGTTAGCGCCCTCTTCCTTTCATCCCAATCCAAGAGCTAGAATGATAGCCAAGTCGTTTTGGGGAATGTTTCCAGAATGCAGCACTGTGGAATGCTGAAAGGCGAGACCCTTAGCCAGTGCCGTACACCTGGACGTCATAATCAATCAGATTGGAGACGAAAGAATTGGGACCCTTTAACCCCCAATGGTGTCTCAACAGTCAATTACGGTTTGCTGTTGGGAGCTATAGAAGTGTTTGGACCCCGGAATGGCACTTACATCAGACTTGACAAGTCAAATTAGGCATTCCGATTTTTCCTGGAAATCCTTACACCTATCCTGAAGGCCTAGAAGGCCCTTAGGGTCCCGTACTGTACTTGTTCCTGGTGCAGACCATTCGGTGCAAACTCAAACCAATAGTAGTGTTGTGTTCTTGTAGAAGCTGTTAGCCATTTCCTGCTGTTTCGGCCAATTTTCAAACAGTACCTACAACTCAGAGAAAGTTGGAAGCTGATTGGAGGTCCGGAAGGAGTCCTTCAAATTCTGAAAAACTAAAGGAGCGATCGAAACTCAGCCTAGCCTACCTGGCAGCCTTGGCTTTGAGATACATCTTTGGACTACGCTATCTAACTTGGATGCAACATTCTGTTTCCCTGGACAGTTCAGAGATTAACAACTGTGTACAGATCATAAATAATTGAGGAGCTCGGAAGAACGCCAGGCTAAACCGGCCGAACCCATTCATTAGAAATGCAGGATCAATCTATATGACCAGACACAATAACAAACAACAATCCAACAATCTTCCAAAATGCCATCCTAAATACCAAACATCTATAATTCACACCATACAGAAGCTCCGTTCGGCTTTTCCCACCGAAATTCGCGCTCGCTACCTCATCCCGGCGTCGAAAAGAGCCACGGCCGTGTGCGCAAACATAATTAGCGCGTCTTTGTGCGATAATTACAGGGTGTGTGGAACCGCACAGTACACATGAAAGAGAGGCTCTCGTGGTGGTGATAAATACCCGGCACTCTCTCATTGATCCGTTCGGCGAAAAGCCCAGACAATGAGACGGAAAAACAAAGGATCTGTGGTGTGAATGGATCTGAAATGAGGACAAAGCCCGGGGCGGAGAGTTGACACCCTAGCGGCTAAGTGAGGACTGTGCTCATGTGTTTTTATGAAGACAGCGCTCATGGTGTCGGGTCTGGACGGTAGGGACGGACGGAGACCTGTCAGACTTCTTTCAGACGTTTAAAGGAATCAGAGACTAAGGACCGGCTGTTCTCCAGCAAACACACATGTGTTGGGTTAATGCATCATACTGGTGTGTGGTTGTTGGGAAACTCTATGTTCTTCAGCCAGCTATGTTTTGGTGTTGCTTGGAGATTGTGGGTGTTTTGTGGAATACTGGTGGAGAATGTTTCTCTGTGGGATAAGAATAGTATTTATTGGAGAGTTTTATGAAGAGTGGTGGGGGTAGGTCGAACTGGAGGGTGGAGAATGTTTGCCCAGAGCTGTTGGACAATAATTGTGCTTGTTGTAGAATTGCTGTTTGTTGAAAAAGAACTGTGTGTTGGTAGAGAATGCTGGTGTTCATTGGGGTAGAGCTGGTGTTTGTTATTTGGTGAGGTGTTTGGTGGAGAATGCTGGTGTTTCTTTGGGTATAACTGGTGTTTGCTGGTAAAGGAACTGTGTTTGGTGAGCTGATGGTTGGGGAATGCCAGTATTTCTAGGGGTAGATCTGGTGTTTGTTGTTTGGTGAGGTGTTTGGTGGAGAATGCTGGCGTTTATTGAGGTACAGCTGGTGTTTGTTGGGAAGGAACTGTGTGTGGTGAGCTGATGGTTGGAGAATGCCAGTATTTCTAGGGGTAGATCTGGTGTTTGTTGTTTGGTGAGGTGTTTGGTGGAGAATGCTGGCGTTTATTGAGGTACAGCTGGTGGTTGGAGAATGCCAGTATTTCTTGGGGTAGAACTGACGTTCGTTGTTTGGTGAGGTGTTTGGTGGACAACGCTGGTGTTTCTTGGGGTAGAACTGGTGTTTGTTGGGAAGGAACTGTGTTTGGTGAGCTGATGGTTGTTTAGTGGAGAATGCTCGTGTTTTTTTTGGGTGTTTGTTGAGAAGGAACTGTTGAAAGAACTGAACAAGTTTGGTGAAGTGTTGGGTAGAGAATGCCCGTATTTCTTGGGGTAGAACTGGTGTTTGTTGTTTGGTGAGGTGTTTGGTGGAGAATGCTGGTGTTTATTGGGGTAGATCTGGTGTTTGTTGTTTGGTGAGGTGTTTGTTGGAGGTTGCTGGTGTTTCTAGGGGTAGAACTGGTGTTTGTTGGGAAGGAACTGTGTTTGGTGAGCTGATGGTTGGAGAATGCCAGTATTTCTAGGGGTAGATCTGCTGTTTGTTGTTTGGTGAGGTGTTTGGGGTAGAATGCTGGTTTTTCTGTTGGTAGAACTGGTGTTTGTTGTTTGGTGAGGTGTTTGGTGGAGAATGCTGGTGGTTCTTTGGGTAAAACTGGTGTTTGTTGTTTGGTGAGGTGTTTGGTGGAGAATGCTGGTGGTTCTTTTGGCTGTTTGTTGGGAAGGAACTGTGTTTGGTGAGCTGATGGTTGGAGAATGCCAGTATTTCTATGGGCAGATCTGGTGTTTGTTGTTTGGTAAGGTGTTTGGGGTAGAATGCTGGTTTTTCTGTGGGTAGAACTGGTGTTTGTTGTTTGGTGAGGTGTTTGGTGGAGAATGCTGGTGGTTCTTTTGGGTGTTTGTTGGGAAGGAACTGTGTTTGGTAAGCTGATGGTTTGCGAATGCCCTTATTTCTTGGGGTAGATCTGGTGTTTGTTGTTTTGTGAGGTGTTTGGAGTAGAATGCTGGTGTTTCTTTGGGTAGAACTGGTGTTTGTTGTTTGGTGAGGTGTTTGGTGGAGAATGCTGGTGGTTCTTTTGGCTGTTTGTTGGGAAGGAACTGTGTTTGGTGAGGTGTCTGGTGCGGAGTGATTAGGTTGCTGTGCCCTGGGCTTCACTGCTAGTTTATAAAGTGTGACATGTAGAAAGAGGAAATGGTTCTGCTCTTTGCTCCAGCTCCAAAAGCATTTCACAGGGTGAGGCGGGGAGCGTGTCTCAGTGTGAGGAAGACTGCTGAGAGTGTGAAAGTATGTGTGGGTGTATTTTTAGGCGCCGTCCCCTGGCTCGTTCCCCTGGGTCCTCCGAGCTTCTAAATAATGAATCACTGGCAACTGTTTTTATTCTCTCCCAGAGGAACCTTTTCTCCACTTTCTCACACGCACCACACACACACCACACACACTAACACCACACACACACTCTCAGCCTTCCCTCCTCTCAGTGTACCTCCAGACTTCTGCATGTACGGAGCAGCACTAGACTTTTGAAGACCACAAGTGTAGCATTTGTAAACGAGACGTTCAAACCACCTCACACACTGGCGTTCTCCACCGCCTCGCTTCAACCACCTCACACACTGGCGTTCTCCACCGCCTCGCTCAAAACCACCTCACACACTGGCGTTCTCCACCGCCTCGCTCCAACCACCTCACACACTGGCGTTCTCCACAGCCTCACTCAAAACTACCTCACACACTGGCGTTCTCCACCGCCTCGCTCAAAACTACCTCACACACTGGCGTTCTCCACATCCTCACTCAAAACTACCTCACACACTGGCGTTCTCCACATCCTCATTCAAAACTACCTCACACACTGGCGTTCTCCACCGCTTCGCTCCAACCACCTCACACACTGGCGTTCTCCACCGCCTCGCTCAAAACTACCTCACACACTGGCGTCCTCCACCGCCTCGCTCAAAACCACCTCACACACTGGCGTCCTCCACCGCCTCGCTCAAAACTACCTCACACACTGGCGTTCTCCACCGCCTCGCTCAAAACCACCTCACACACTGGCGTTCTCCACATCCTCACTCAAAACTACCTCACACACTGGCGTTCTCCACCGCTTCGCTCCAACCACCTCACACACTGGCGTTCTCCACCGCCTCGCTCAAAACTACCTCACACACTGGCGTTCTCCACATCCTCACTCAAAACTACCTCACACACTGGCGTTCTCCACATCCTCACTCAAAACTACCTCACACACTGGCGTTCTCCACATCCTCACTCAAAACTACCTCACACACTGGCGTTCTCCACAGCCTCACTCAAAACTACCTCACACACTGGCGTTCTCCACATCCTCACTCAAAACTACCTCACACACTGGCGTTCTCCACCGCCTCGCTCAAAACAACCGTACCACAGCGTATAAGATTGTTTATTGAGGGTGTTTACATACTAATATCTCTTATTATAGGAAATAAAAGTGTTTATTGAGGGCGTGTATGGACTGATATCTCCTGTTCTATTGTATAGGAGCGTTTATTGAGGTTGTTTATGGACTGGTATCTCCTGTTCTAGCGTATAGGAGTGTTTATTGAGGGCGTTTATGGACTGATATCTCCTGTTCTAGCGTATAGGAGTGTTTATTGAGGGCGTTTATGACTGATATCTCCTGTTCTAGCGTATAGGAGTGTTTATTGAGGGCGTTTATGACTGATATCTCCTGTTCTAGCGTATAGGAGCGTTTATTGAGGGCGTGTATGGACTGATATCTCCTGTTCTAGCGTATAGGAGTGTTTATTGAGGGTGTGTATGGACTGATATCTCCTGTTCTAGCGTATAGGAGTGTTTATTGAGGGTGTTTATGGACTGATATCTCCTGTTCTAGCGTATAGGAGTGTTTATTGAGGGCGTTTATGGACTGATATCTCCTGTTCTAGCGTATAGGAGTGTTTATTGAGGGTGTGTATGGACTGATATCTCCTGTTCTAGCGTATAGGAGTGTTTATTGAGGGCGTTTATGGACTGATATCTCCTGTTTTAGCGTATAGGGGCGTTTATTGAAGGCGTTTATGGACTGATATCTCCTGTTCTAGCGTATAGGAGTGTTTATTGAGGGCGTGTATGGACTGATATCACCTGTTCTAGCGTATAGGAGTGTTTATTGAGGGCGTGTATGGACTGATATCTCCTGTTCTAGCGTATAGGAGTGTTTATTGAGGGCGTTTATGGACTGATATCTCCTGTTGTAGTGTATAGGAGCGTTTATTGAGGGCTTTTATGGACTGATATCTCCTGTTCTAGCGTATAGGAGCGTTTATTGTGGGTGTTTATGGACTGATATCTCCTGTTCTAGCGTGTAGGAGCGTTTATTGTGGGTGTTTATGGACTGATATCTCCTGTTCTAGCGTATAGGAGCGTTTATTGAGGGTGTTTATGGACTGATATCTCCTGTTCTAGCGTATAGGAGTGTTTATTGAGGGTGTTTATGAACTGATATCTCCTGTTCTAGCGTATAGGAGTGTTTATTGAGGGCGTTTATGGACTGATATCTCCTGTTCTAGTGTATAGGAGTGTTTATTGTGGGTGTTTATGGACTGATATCTCCTGTTCTAGCGTATAGGAGTGTTTATTGAGGGCGTTTATGGACTGATATCTCCTGTTCTAGCGTATAGGAGTGTTTATTGAGGGTATTTATGGACTGATATCTCCTGTTCTAGCGTATAGGAGCGTTTTTTTGAGGGCGGTTATGGACTGATATCTCCTGTTCTAGCGTATACGAGTGTTTATTGAGGCTGTTTAGTATCCTGTAATTATAATATGTTTGTTGGTCATTATTAGCTTCCTCTCAGTGTTAGCCATGTTAGCATATTTGGTCGACATGCTTCTTTACTATTGGTCTAAAAGTCATAAAGAGGTGGCTCCACTCTCCTAAGAGAATGATGGCCAGTCTGTAATGGTAGTAAGTGGCTGGTCCTGAACTAGCAGAGGGCTAATGAGGACACTGCTGTATTCACATACACCTTTGCCCTCTACCTCCCATATCCAGAGCTGATCCCTATGGAAGCACACAGAAGGCACACGTTGTACTGTAACTCCACTTATACTCCTCTGTTCCAGACTAAAAAATCAATGCTCATTGCTCCCCATGCCAGGATCCATCACAGCAATGGCAAAACAAAACAACCATGTTCCTCATTAGGAGCAGCAGTGGAACAGTTCTACTGGAGCAGAACATCGCTGGCTGAAGTTTAATACAAAACATTTAGTTCTGCTTGGTTTCAGTTTATAGCAGCTGCAGAAAGCGGCTCTGTGGAAATGGATCTATTGGTTTATGCTGTCAGAATATTTCAGTATAGAAATACCACCATGTGTATATGTGTATATGAATGTTTTGGGTTCTGGGTTTCAGTTTTGTAACACATAGTAATAACTGTATATGGTGCCATGTTGTAATAACACAGTAATAACAGACACTGACGGGCTTGGGCTGTAATAAAAGCTCTTTGATCACTGCCGTATGGAAAGTACATTATAGCGGCTCCTCACTGCTCCTCCGTCTTCTCCCTCGTTCCCTCCTTTACTCTACACTGTGCTCCACAAGCCTTCAGGTTTGGACCATAAGTCCTCCATATACACTGTTCACAAATCCCTCTATATGAAGTTCACAGTGAAAATAAATAATTATTCCTTCTGTTTCTCTCTCTCTCTCTCTCTCTCTCTCTCTCTCTCTCTCTCTCTCTCTCTCTCTCTCTCTCATTCCTCTATTCCTCTACTTGCTCCCCTTTTTCTTTCTTCCTACTCTTCTTCTCTTCCTTCTTCCTACCCTGATCTCTCGTTATTATTCTCCTAAAAGTCTTTCTTTCTTTATATCCCTCTCTCTATCTCTCTCTCTCTTTCTCCCCGCCCTCTCTCTCTCTCTCTCTCTCTCTCTCTCTATCTATCTTTCTCCCCCCCCTTTCTCTCTCTCTCTCTCTCCCCCCTCTCTCTCTGTCTCTCTCTCTCACTCTTTCTCCTCCTCTCTCTCTCTCTCTCTCTCTCTCTCTCTCACTCTTTCTCCCCCTCTCTATCTCTCTCACTCTTTCTCCCCCCTCCCTCTCTCCCCCTACTCTTTCCCCCCTCTCTATCTCTCTTACTCTTTCCCCCCTCTCTATCTCTCTTACTCTCTCTCCCCCCTCTCTCTCTCACTCTCTCTCCCCCTATTTCTATCTCTCACTTCCCCCCCTCTCTCTCACTTTCTCCCCCCCTTCCTCTCTCCCTCGCTCTGTCTTTCTCTCTCTCTCTCTCTCTCTCTCTCTCACTCTTTCTCCCCCTCTCACTCTTTCTTCCCCTCTCTCTCTCTCACTCTTTCTCCCCCTCTCTATCTCTCTCACTCTTTCTCCCCCTCTCTCTATCTCTCTTACTCTTTCTTCTGCACTCCCTCGTCTTTCTCTGCTTTCTCCCTTTCTCTCACTTCCTCTCTTCCCCTCACATTCCCCCTCTTCTTCTCCACTTTCTCTCACCTTTTTATGACCTCTCCCTTTCTTTCCCACATCTACCCTCTACCACTCCCTACCTCTCTTTCCCCCTCTCCTCCCTCTCTTAGCCCCATCTCTCTCCTCTTTCTCTCTCCCCTTTCCTCCATCTCTATCTCTGTCCTGCTCTCTCCCTCTCTCTCACACCTCTCCCTCTTTCCCTCTCTCCCTTTTTCTACCTCCCTGCCTCTCTCTTGCTATCTCTGTCTCTCCCTTCTCCTTCACCACCTCTCTCCTTCTCTCTCACTCTCTCTCTCCTTTCTTAGTCTGTCTCTCTCTTTCACCCCTCCCTCTTTCTCTCTCTCCCTCTCTCTCTCTCTGTATCTCTTCCATCTTTTCTCCTGCTAGCTTCATGGTATATGTCTTGTAGTCGCTCCTCCTGGCAGGATCAGATTCTCAGCATCAGAGATAATAATGTGCTCCGGCTTCTCAGCGGGAAATTCGACAGGGAATTTATTTAAAATCGGAGCTGCTGGAGGGAAATCTGCGCGTGTGGAGAATATTCCCCCGCCGGGAAACATTTCAGTACAAGCTGTCTCACTCTCTACAAACTCCATCCTCGTTACGCTGACTCGGACAGAAATCACACACCCGGAGAACACAGGCCCCGCCCCCCTCGGTTACCGCTCCATTAAACTCCCAGCTCAGCTGACTCACCTGCTAGCAGACGTAGCCCTCGTGCTAATGGACTCAAAAGTTCCAATGCCCCGTTTCATCTGACTGATGGGTTCCTTTCACGTTGCCACACTGCCACCTCCGCCAGCTTCCGAGGCAGATAATTACATTCCTGGCCTCAGATTTCATTCAGCTCCAGATCTATTTACGCA
>JAMWET010001013.1:67500-82500 GCA_024036415.1 Prochilodus magdalenae
TTTGCAAGGGCCCTCCAGCATTTTCCAGGAGGTCAGTTAGGAGGTCTTGGACACCCAGCCCCACCAAGAGAGTCCCTATACTTCATACCTTGGATGTGTATGACACTCATCATCAAACTAACAGCTGCACCCAGAAGGAGGTGTGGGATTGCGGTGGTGTTGGGAAGGAGGATAAAGGTGACCAGGATCAATAACTGATGATAAATTTAGACTGATATGATCAATATTTATTGAGCTACACATACAGAAGTCTGTCTCTCAGTATGGCGTCGGGCCGCCGTGTTTGCTAACCCAACACGCCAGACGTCTCGGTATGGAGCTGTAGAGGTTCCTAATGGAGTCCTGTGATAATCCATCCCATGCAGCTTCAACATCCTCTCACAGTTCCTGCAGATGGTGCGGTAGGGGTGGAGGTGGAGTGACACCAGGTCTTCAGGACGTGTGACCACAAACCGTTCATCTCGGTGCTGACCACGGTGCCTCCACACACGGATTCGTTGGGCGTCTCCACCAAGACTAAAGCGGGACTCGTCACTGAAGATGACCCGCTGCCATTCTGAGTCACTCTATGACAGTCTGGTACGACACCACTGCAGTCTTTGGTGACGGTGACGTGGTGTTAAGCACAGTCGTGGTAACGGTCTGTGTGCATGTAGTCCTGCGTGGTGCAGCCGTCTGCCGATGGTGCTGCACTAACAGGAGGACTTATGGAGGACACCACTGCTCGCTGGATGTCCGTAACGGTGGCTGTTGGGTGTGCGGCCGAAACTGGGATCATTCACATGTCTCACAATGTCCAACCTACCCACCAAGTTTCATTCCTGTCGGATTCCTTCCGGGTGCAGCTCTCCTGTGTAGTCTCCATCTACACCAGTGTTGGTGGTGACTAATGAGCCACGGTGCATGAACAGACTCTAATGGCCCATTAAGGTTAGCTTGTTACACTCGTCCCTGTGTCCGAGCCGAGTTGGCTGAGGTGAGTTTAACAGCGGACCCGGAGTGACGAGGCGCTGGACGCGGCTGCGGTGATGGGATCGATGCTGACTGATGCTCCAGTGCTGACAGGCCATTTTAAATTTGTGTCTGGCCTCTTGTGTCTGAACCATCCAGATAAACGCTGACACAATGGAACTCCACGCTCCACACGAACAGGCTAAGGCCAAACACGTCTCTCTCGCCTACATACCAGTTCTCCAGTGAAAGAGTATCCTGCCAAGGTTTTCGGGAGCAGGACCAGCCGGGTCACTCAGTGGTATTTTAAATTGCCATCTTGGCGGCATTGATTAATCAATCGTGCCATTTATTCTATAGGACACAAGGGGACCCGGAGGAAGGGAACTGGTCAATTCCGCAATTGCCGGAGTCCCAGACTGTCGATGCAAACAGGCCAAGAGCTGTCTGGGGTTTGACATGTTTGTGGACTACATATGCTCATGGGTCTAAGGGTTATTGCTTCTGGTCTTGGCTGTGAAAGAATCCGTGCCACCGTTTCTTTGACGGATAAAGCAGAATGGACCTCTGTGGGGCCGTGTGCCTGCTGATTTATGAGGCTGACGTGTAATGTACTCGACGGAGGTAGGAGTGCCCGCACGTCCAGGCCCAGGGAAAAGATCCAAGGGCCACATAATATGAAGAAAAGCTGCTTGTAATTCGTCTGTAATGCAGGCCGGGGAAAATTGATGGTGCTCTCAAGCAGTAGTAGATGTTGCGCAGGCTTGCCAAATTGGAGGTCCCTAAGGACCAGATTTGGCCAAGAACCCAGGGTTTGTGTACACATGCATTTCAGTCTCCTGATGGGCTAACATGGGACCGGTATTGCCATTAATGATCAAACGACCGCTAGTGTTTTTCAGCTCGGTAAAGAGGCAGCTTACTTTCCAGAGCAAGGACGAAATCACCAAACAATCATCCACACGGAGTAGCTAGGTTTGTAGTTCTGCCTGGTAGACCAGCCATCATCCTGAATAATTAGCATGGAGCTATTTGATGCAAGCAGGAGCAAACCAAAGCTAACCAAATCCCAGACTGCCGTGAGAAGGCTAATGGTGCATGTACGGTAGCATAGCGGCTATCCGTAACCGCTCGTAACCGGAATGTATGGATGAGATTTGATTGCAGACGTTCGCACATTACGACGTGTTTGTTTTCTGTCAGCACCCCTGTTATCGCTAGTCAGCTAGAGGCTAATGAGGCCAGGTGGATAGCGGCAGTGCTAAGGCCATTATGTTAGCGTGAGAGAGCCGATGCTATCCTCTCCTTCATCACTCTCTTGTTTGCTGTGGATCAGACAACATGACCCTGTGGGTAATCCTGCTCCGCAGCCGCCTCAACTCTCAATCCCCGTGTAATTACATCCAGATTAAAACCCCGGGGTCCTCAGGGACACAGGCCAGCGGGTCACTCGATAACAAATAGCCACACATCAAGGATACGGCGATAGAAAGGAAAGGCTGTTTCGCACCGGCCAAACAAACACCACCACGCTCTAAACCGACCAGTGTGAACCCGGCGAACAACCTTATAGCGACTCAAGCTCAGGTACAACACACCATCTTAGAGTTTGGGTTTGTTCCCCAACAAACTACGTCATTATCCATCAATATTCACCGTTAAACACCAACACTTATACACAAACACCTCCGTTCTCCACCCAACACCTTCACTGATATGCCAACACCAAATGCCCCATTTTCCGCCAACCATCAAGCACTCTCAACCAAACACAAGCACTGGCATTTTAACACCAAACACCAACAGTCCCCATCAAACACGGTAACTGATAACTAACACCGTCATTCTCTGTCAATGAACTTTCTCCACCATCACCCTCATTCTCCACTATGCACCCTCTTTCTCAACCAAACACCTTAACTTCCACAAAACACCAGAAGCTAACACCAGACTTTTCTATAGCACCACTCTCCACCAAACACAAGAATTTATCACCAAACACATCAGTCTCAAACACCACATTCTCCACCAGACACCCTCAATCTCAAACACCACATTCTCCACCAGACACCCTCAATCTCAAACACCACATTCTCCACCAGACAGCCTCAATCTCAAAGACCACATTCTCCACCAGACACCCTCAATCTCAAACACCACATTCTCCACCAGACACCCTCAATCTCAAACACCACATTCTCCACCAGACACCCTCAATCTCAAACACCACATTCTCCACCAGACACCCTCAATCTCAAACACCACATTCTCCACCAGACAGCCTCAATCTCAAAGACCACATTCTCCACCAGACAGCCTCAATCTCAAACACCACATTCTCCACCAGACACCCTCAATCTCAAACACCACATTCTCCACCAGACACCCTCAATCTCAAACACCACAGTCTCACCAATAAACCAATATCTCTCAAACTCAAAGACCACATTCTTACAACAATCTCAAAGACCACATTCTCCACCAGACAGCCTCAATCTCAAACACCACATTCTCCACCAGACACCCTCAATCTCAAACACCACATTCTCCACCAGACACCCTCAAACTCAAAGACCACATTCTCCAACAGACAGCCTCAATCTCAAAGACCACATTCTCCACCAGACAGCCTCAATCTCAATCACACACCCACCAACATTTTCACCATAAACCAATATTCTCTATTAAACACCACCACTCTCCACCAAACACAAGAATCTATCACCACTCTCAATCTCAAACACCACATTCTCCACCAGACAGCCTCAATCTCAACCAAACACTCTATTTTCTACCAGACAGACCAAAATCTCAACCAAACATCCCCAACATTCTTCACCAAACACCAACATCCTCCAACAACCACCAACATTCTTCACCAAACACCAATATTCTCTAACCAACACCAACATTCTTCACCAAACACCAACATTCTTCACCAAACACCAACATTCTCTGCCATACACCAACATTCTTCACCAAACACCAACATCCTCCAACAACCACCAACATTCTTCACCATACACCAATATACTCCAACCAACACCAACATTCTTCACCAAACACCTACATTCTCTGCCAAACATCAAAATCCTCCAACAACCACCAACATTCTCTGCCAAACACCAAAATCCTTCAACAACCACCAACATTCTTCACCAAACAACCTCGAACAAACCTCCATCATCCTCCAACAAACACAAACATTCTCCACCAAGCAATATTCTCAAACAACCACAACAACCTCCAACAAATACCAACATTCTTGACCAAACACCAACATTCTCTGCCATACACCAACATTCTTGACCAAACACCAACATTCTCTGCCATACACCAACATTATTCACCAAACACCAACATTCTTCACCAAACACCAACATTCTTCACCAAACACCAACATTGTAAAATCGGATCCTACTTCAGTAAAATTCACACGTGGTGTTAAGACTGTGGTGACTCTGAGGTGTTTAGCTGTGTTGGCCCCTGTGTGGTTGTGTAGCAGGATGAAGGCTGAAAAGAGCAGAAGGCTAGAGAGTGCTTCAGTCGAGCTCGCGTTGACTGGCGTGTTGACTGGCGTGTTGACTGGCGTGTTGACTGGCGTGTTGACTGGCGTGTTTGCTAGCGTCTGTGTTTCGGAGTGCTGGAGTTTGAGTGTCTAGGACAGACACGATGTCAGTGTCCTATAAGTTGCTTGTGCTATTTGTTCATCTGCACTCGTTTACTGCCACCGTCTTACTGTCACTCCATCACTGTCTGTCTGTCTCCTCCTGCCTGGAAAGTTTAACCTCAGGGCAGAACGCTTTGCCTGCTTTGCCTGCAGGTGCTGAGCTGCTCCTTCACATTAAGCTGTTAGCGCCGACGTGTCCGTCTACCTGAACTGACCACTTGAAAGAGCAGCAGTCCGGAGGCCGGGTGGACCGGACAGGAATAGGGGGAGACACTGTAAAGAGACTCATTTGCAGGAAAGGTTCTATGGTTTATTATTATAAACAGAATGTTGTTACTGAGTCGGTTGGAAAAACGGAGCAATTTACGGAGTCAGTAAGAAGAGCTGAGTGATGTTAGAGTCAGGTGGAGGAACAGAGCAAGGTCACAGAGGCAGTTGGAAGATCAGAGCGATGTTATGGAGTCAGTTGGAAGAACAGAATGATGTTAGTGTTACTCTCTCTGTCTCCCTCTATATCTCTGTCCCTCTCTCTCTCTACCTCTCACCCTGTCTCTCTCTATATCTCTGTCTACCTCTCTCGCCCTAGAAGAATGTAGTAATGTTACAGAGTCATTTAGATGAATGGAGTGATGTTACAGAGTCAGTTGGACGAATGAAGTCATGTTATGGAGTCACTTGGAAGAACGGAGAGATGTTACAGAGCCAGTTGAATGAATGGAGTGATGTTACAGAGTCAGTTGGAGGAATGGAGTGATGGTACAGAGTCAGTTGAAGGAATGGAGTGATGTTACAGAGTCAGTTGGAAGAACAAAGTGATGTTACAGATTCGGTCGGAGGAACGGAGTGATGTTACGGACTCGGCCGGAGGAACGGAGTAATGTTACAGACTCAGTCGGAGGAACGGAGTGATGTTACGGACTCGGTCGGAGGAGCGGAGTGATGTTACAGACTCGGCCGGAGGAACGGAGTGATGTTAAGGACTCGGTCGGAGGAACAGAGTGATGTTACGGACTCGGTCGGAGGAACGGAGTGATGTTACGGACTCGGTCGGAGGAACGGAGTGATGTTACGGACTCGGTCGGAGGAACGGAGTGATGTTACGGACTCGGTCGGAGGAACGGAGTGATGTTACGGACTCGGTCGGCAGAACAGAGTGATGTTACGGACTCGGTCGGAGGAACGGAGTGATGTTACGGACTCGGCCGGAGGAACGGAGTGATGTTACGGACTCGGTCGGAGGAACGGAGTGATGTTAAGGACTCGGTCGGAGGAACGGAGTGATGTTAAGGACTCGGTCGGAGGAACAGAGTGATGTTACGGACTCGGTCGGAGGAACGGAGTGATGTTACGGACTCGGTCGGAGGAACTGAGTGATGTTACGGACTCGGTCGGAGGAACGGAGTGATGTTACGGACTCGGTCGGAGGAACGGAGTGATGTTACGGACTCGGTCGGAGGAACGGAGTGATGTTACGGACTCGGTCGGAGGAACGGAGTGATGTTACGGACTCGGTCGGAGGAACGGAGTGATGTTACGGACTCGGTCGGAGGAACGAAGTGATGTTACGGACTCGGTCGTCGGAGTGATGTTAAAGGAACGAGTGATGTTACGGACTCGGTCGGAGGAACGGAGTGATGTTACGGACTCGGTCGGAGGAACGGAGTGATGTTACGGACTCGGTCGGAGGAACGGAGTGATGTTAAGGGTTCGGCCGGAGGAACGGAGTGATGTTACGGACTCGGCCGGAGGAACGGAGTGATGTTGCAGACTCGGTCGGAGGAACGGAGTGATATTACAGAGTCAGTTGGAGGAACGGAGTGAAGTTACAGACTCGGCCGGAGGAACGAAGTGATGTTACGGACTCGGCCGGAGGAACGGAGTGATGTTACGGACTCGGCCGGAGGAACGAAGTGATGTTACGGACTCGGTCGGAGGAACGAAGTGATGTTACAGACTCCGCCGGAGGAACGAAGTGATGTTACGGACTCGGCCGGAGGAACGGAGTGATGTTACGGACTCGGCCGGAGGAACGGAGTGATGTTACGGACTCGGTCGGAGGAACGGAGTGATGTTACGGACTCGGCCGGAGGAACGGAGTGATGTTACGGACTCGGTCGGAGGAACGGAGTGATGTTACGGACTCGGCCGGAGGAACGGAGTGATGTTACGGACTCGGTCGGAGGAACGGGGTGATGTTACGGACTCAGTCGGAGGAACGGGGTGATGTTACGGACTCGGCCGGAGGAACGGAGTGATGTTACGGACTCGGTCAGATTTACTGAGTTTATTATTATTTTTAGAAATAATGTGTAGTGCAAAAATGAATCATTCCCCTGGGAACATCATCAGTTGATAAGTTGCCGTCACAGAAAACGATAAAGCTCTTGAAAACGCAGGATGTGGGCCGTTAGGGCGAATCCGACAGATGGGCGGTTCTCAGAGCTGATCAAGTGGTTTATAAGAGTGCCGTTAATTTAACGATATCTCATCTCATCCACACTGTCACGCCGGAGGCTGGAGGGAGCTCGCGTTACCGCCGAACCGCTCTCACACCGGTCTGGAGTTCAGCGTTTATCAGCTTTAACAAGCCGGAGGACTGATCTTCCGTGTCCTCGTCATCGGCGTGATCAAAGCCGTCAAAACAAAGAGCGTGGCGTTTAAGATAAAGAGCCTCTCCCGTCGCAGGTGAAGCCGTCTGAGAGCCTGACTCCGTCTGACAGATGAAATGGTGCAGTCGCTAATCATTTTCAAACCATTGGTTTAATGCACAGATTCGCCAGTTTAGTCAGATCTGATCAAACGCGCTGCTGAGCAGCAACATCAGAGAGCCGCAACAATATGCAGAGGAAATAAATCAGACAGGAGGTTTAAATTTAGGCCGGCAGACTTTAGCTCGTCTTCCTCTGAACTCTGAAGCTCCGGCGAGCGATAGATCAGCCTGAAGACTCTTTCCATCGCCTGCGTTTGAGAGAAAGTCCACACTGTCCAGGACTTCTGCCTAATTAAGCAGCTGAGGATTAACAACCACCGAGCTGAAAGAACAACGCACCGTTACGGAGTCATTTGGACGAACTAAGCGTTGTTAGGAACGATGTGGAGTCAATCAGAAGAATGGAGCAATGTTACAGAGTCAGTTGTGAGAATGTCACAATGCAACAAAGTCAGTCGGAAGAATGGTGTGATGTCAGGAAGTCAGTGAGTAAAATGGATTTATGTTACGGAGTCAGTTCGAATAACAGAGCAATGTTATGGAGTCAGTTTGAAGAACAGGGCAGTGGGAAGTCAGTGAGAGAACCTAAGGAATGGGGCAATTTATGGAGGCAATCGTGAGAGGGTTGTTAGGGTGTGAGTTGGAAGAATTATGCGATGTTACAGAGTCAGTCAGAGCAACAAGCGATGTTGAGTCAGTCAGTTGAATGAAGTGTTGTTAAGGTGTTGGTCTGAAGAACAGAGTGATGTTACGGAGTCAGTCTGAAGAACGGAGCGATGTTACGGAGTCAGTCTGAAGAACGGAGCGATGTTACGGAGTCAGTCTGAAGAAAGGAGCGATGTTACGGAGTCAGTCGGAAGAAAGGAGCGATGTTACGGAGTCAGTCGGAAGAATGCAGCGATGTTAAGGTGTTGGCCGGAAGAACAGAGTGATGTTGAGGTGTTAGGATGGTGCGATGTTAAGGAGTCAGTCAGAAGAATGCAGCGATGTTAAGGTGTTGGTCTGAAGAACGGAGCGATGTTAAGGAGTAAGTCGGACGGATGAACAGAGTCAGTCGGAGGAACAGAGCAATGTTAAGGAGTAAATCGGACGGATGGAGCGATGTTATGGAGTCAGTCGGATGGATGGAGCGATGTAAAGGTGTTGGTCTGAAGAACGGAGCGATGTTAAGGAGTAAATCGGATGGGTGGAGCGATGTTACCGAGTCAGTCGGAAGAACGGAGCGATGTTACGGAGTCAGTCGGAAGAACGGAGCGATGTTGAGGAGTCAGTCGGATGGATGGAGCGATGTTACGGAGTCAGACGGAAGAACGGAGCGATGTTGAGGAGTCAGTCGGAAGAACGGAGCGATGTTGAGGAGTAAATCGGACGGATGGAGCGATGTTACGGAGTCAGACGGAAGAACGGAGCGATGTTGAGAAGTAAATCGGACGGATGGAGCGATGTTACGGAGTCAGACGGAAGAACAGAGCAATGTTAAGGAGTAAATCGGACAGATGGAGCGATGTTACGGAGTCAGTCGGATGGATGGAGCGATGTTAAGGTGTTGGTCTGAAGAACGGAGCGATGTTAAGGAGTAAATCGGACAGATGGAGCGATGTTACGGAGTCAGTCGGAAGAACGGAGCGATGTTGAGGAGTAAGTCGGACAGATGGAGTGATGTTATGGAGTCAGACGGAAGAACGGAGCGATGTTGAGAGGCAGTCGGATGGATGGAGCGATGTTATGGAGTCAGACGGAAGAACGGAGCGATGTTGAGGAGTAAATCGGACGGATGGAGCGATGTTACGGAGTCAGACAGAGGAACGGAGCGATGTTGAGGAGTAAGTCAGACGGATGGAGCGATGTTGAGGAGTCAGACGGAAGAACGGAGCGATGTTGAGGAGTCAGTCGGACGGATGGAGCGATGTTGAGGAGTCAGACGGAGGAACGGAGCGATGTTGAGGAGTAAGTCGGACGGATGGAGTGATGTTATGGAGTCAGACGGAGGAACGGAGCGATGTTGAGGAGTAAGTCGGACGGATAGAGCGATGTTGAGGAGTCAGACGAAGGAACGGAGCGATGTTGAGGAGTAAGTCGGACGGATAGAGCGATGTTGAGGAGTCAGACGGAGGAACGGAGCGATGTTGAGGAGTCAGTCGGACGGATGGAGCGATGTTGAGGAGTCAGACGGAAGAACGGAGCGATGTTGAGGAGTCAGTCGGACGGATGGAGCGATGTTGAGGAGTCAGTCGGAAGAACGGAGCGATGTTGAGGAGTCAGATGGAAGAACGGAGCGATGTTGAGGAGTCAGTTGGACGGTTGGAGTGAGTCAGTCGGAGGAACGGAGCGATGTTGAGGAGTCAGTCGGATGGATGGAGCGATGTTGAGGAGTCAGTCGGAAGAACGGAGCGATGTTGAGGAGTCAGATGGAAGAACGGAGCGATGTTGAGGAGTCAGTCGGACGGATGGAGCGAGTCAGTCCGATGGATGGAGCGATGTTGAGGAGTCAGTCGGACGGATGGAGTGATGTTACGGAGTCAGACGGAGGAACGGAGCGATGTTGAGGAGTCAGTCGGACGGATGGAGTGATGTTACGGAGTCAGACGGAGGAACGGAGCGATGTTGAGGAGTCAGTCGGACGGATGGAGCGAGTCAGTCGGATGGATGGAGCGATGTTGAGGAGTCAGTCGGACGGATGGAGTGATGTTACGGAGTCAGACGGAGGAACGGAGCGATGTTGAGGAGTCAGTCGGACGGATGGAGTGATGTTACGGAGTCAGACGGACGGATGGAGTGATGTTACGGAGTCAGACGGAGGAACGGAGCGATGTTGAGGAGTCAGTCGGACGGATGGAGTGATGTTACGGAGTCAGGCGGAGGAACAGAGCGATGTTGAGGAGTAAGTCGGACGGATAGAGCGATGTTGAGGAGTCAGTCGGAGGAACGGAGCGATGTTGAGGAGTAATCCGTTAAACGGCGGATCAGTGTGAATGAGCTGTGATAAGGCCGCCGTGTGGAAGTGAATACACAAACTCATTCACACAGAGAGGAACCGCCTCGGGCTGAACATGCGCCTCTGACTCGGTCTGATTACATCACCTGACTGACGAGTCTCACTGTTGTGTCTTTGTGGAGATAAACTCAGCTCAGCGATCACATTATACCCCCTCTCTATATCTCTCTCACCTTCTCTCTCTCTATATCTCACCCTCTCTCTCTTTACCTCTCACCCTCTTTCTCTCTATATCTCTCTCACCCTCTCTCTCTCTACCTCTCACCCTCTCTCTCTATATCTCTCTCACCCTCTCTCTCTCTATATCTCACCCTCTCTCTCTCTGTCTATCTCTCTCTCTCTGTCTACCTCTCACCCTGTCTTACCCTCTCTCCCTCTCTCTCTGTCTATCTCTTTCACCCTCTCTCTCTCTGTCTACCTCTCACCCTCTCTCTCTCTGTCTACCTCTCATCCTGTCTTACCCTCTCTCCCTCTCTCTCTGTCTACCTCTTTCAACCTGTCTCTCTCTCTCTGTGTCTACCTCTCACCCTCTCCCTCTCTCTATGTATATCTCTATTTCTCTCGCCCTGTCTCTCTCTCTGTCTACCTCTCATCCTCTCTCTCTGTCTCTCTCTCGCCCTGTCTCTCTCTCTCTCTCTGTCTACCTCTCATACTGTCTGTCTCTCCCTCTCTCTCTGTCTCTGTCTACCTCTTTCACCCTGTCTCTCTCCAGTGCCTGTCTCCAGTGGTTCTCCAGTCGGTTCTCCAGTGTAGTTCTCCGTGTGCAGTGGTGAGGTGCAGGAGTTAACGAGTGATCCGGTCTAAATGTTTGCAGATTGAGGGAATTTAGTTATTTCTGCTGGAATTTCTGACGCAGTAGATTTCATGTCCTGATTTATGGAGATATGAAGCCCACCGGTGTGAATCCCGAGGGTACGTCTTTCTACTGACGCATCATCACTGATATTACACTGTGAGCTCCGTCAGAGCCGCTCAACGTACAGCCTCCTACCTCTCTCCCTCTCTCATTCCATCTCTCTCTATCTCTCTCTACCTTCCTCTCTCCCTCCTTCTCTCCCTCTCTCTCTCCCTCTCTCTCTACCTCCGTCTCTCTCTACCTCCCTCTCCCTCTCTCTCTCTACCTCCCTCTCTATCTCTCTCTACCTTCCTCTCTCCCTCCTTCTCTCCCTCTCTCTCTCCCTCTCTCTCTACCTCCGTCTCTCTCTACCTCCCTCTCCCTCTCTCTCTCTACCTCCCTCTCTATCTCTCTCTACCTTCCTCTCTCCCTCCTTCTCTCCCTCTTTCCCTCCCTCTACTTCCCTCTCTCTCTCCCTCCCTCTCTCTCTCCCTCTCTCTCTACCTCCCTCTCTCTCTACCTCCCTCCCTCTCCTTCTCTCCCTCTCTCTCTCCCTCTCTCTCTCCCTCTCTCTCTCCCTCCCTCTCTCTCTCCCTCTCTCTCTACCTCCCTCTCTCTCTCTACCTTCCTCTCTCCCTCCTTCTCTCCCTCCTTCTCTCCCTCTCTCTCTCCCTCTTTCCCTCCCTCTACTTCCCTCTCTCTCTCCCTCCTTCTCGCCCTCCTTCTCTCCCTCTCTCTCTCTCTCCTTCTCTCCCTCTCTCTCTACCTCCCTCCCTCTCTCTCTACCTCCCTCTCTCTCTACCTCCCTCCCTCTCTCTCTACCTCCCTCTCTCTCTCTCTCTCTCTCTCTCTCTCTCTCCCTCTCTCTCTCCCTCCCTCTCTCCCTCTCTCTCTCCCTCTCTCTCTACCACCCTCTCTCCCTCTCTCTCTCCCTCCCTCTCTCTCTCCCTCCTTCTCTCCCTCCTTCTCGCCCTCCTTCTCTCCCTCTCTCTCTCTCTCCTTCTCTCCCTCTCTCTCTACCTCCCTCCCTCTCTCTCCCTCCCTCCCTCTCTCCCTCTCTCTCTACCTCCCTCTCTCTCTCCCTCCTTCTCTCCCTCTCTCTTTCCCTCTCGCTCTACCACCCTCTCTCCCTCTCTCTCTCCCTCCCTCTCTCTCTACCTCACTCTCTCCCTCTCCCTCCCTCTCTCTCTCTCTCTCTCTCTCTCTCTCACTTTCTATGTTTCTCACACACACACCCACATACACACTCCAGATTTAGTGGAGGCCTTTCCTGCCACAATCCCTTGGAGAATTCCCTGTAGACTGGGATTTTAGCCACCGCTGGTAGACCCGCATGACCGTACGCTTCCATACACCTGCACTGTAGCACCTCTTCCCTATAGATCCCGTCACTCACACGCCGCAGGTATCTACTATCCCGTGCAGGAGCCAGAAGGTACTACCACCACCGTAAACAAGGTGACACATTTATTGTCTGGTATGTTTATAATACACAGGATCATATGAGCATTACAACATCTCAAACGGTGGTCCGCTGGAGGGGGCCGGGTTTACCGGAACTGCACAAATCCTGTTCGCTCCGAGTTCAGAAGGTAACATCAACAAATCACAGAGAGTGTCCTGCTCCATCTCCAGCACAGCGTTGCAGCACACCACAGCTATAAATAACATACATCACCTCCACCCACACGTCCAGCTAACGTCCAGCTGTCCCAGAGACACTCTGACATGTTACTCTCTCTCCTCTCTGTTTCTCTCTCTCTAATTCTCTCCTCTGTCTTTCCTCTTTCCACTCTCTCTCCTCTCAATCACTAACGCGTCATGTGGCCTTTCCAACAAGCCCTGGTTCACACTACCAGCCTTCAGGGAACCGGAGATATGGACCCTGGAATCTCTCAAGCTCTCCAACCCTAGCCTGCCTTGTCCAGGGTGGAGGTCTGGAAATTTAGGAGTAACGGCTCCAAGTTGTACAGGACTCCAGGACGTGATGCTCCCTCTCCAACCACACATGACTTCAAGAAAATCGGAATTCAATATCCGATCTCTGAAGCTCCGTAGATCAGGAGAGGTATGTCAGAACAAATGAACTCCACAGGTCAATAGAGGGCGCCCTTTCCAACGAGTGACTCCCATCGACTGTTATAGGCCGCTCTCTTGCTAGCGTGGCATTTTGTTTCAATGTTCCTCTTTGCCAGCACCATTCACGAGGGCAGACCGGGTCTGCTATCTACGCAGGACTTATCATGCACACAGACCGTTACCACGGACTGTCCCTAACACCAACGTCCACCTTCACCAAAGCCTGCAGTGGTGTCGTACCTTAGACTGTCATGGAGTGACTCCAAATATGGCAGCGGGTCATCTTCCAGTGACGAGTCCCGCTTTAGATCTTGGTGGAGATACGCCCAACCTGAATCCGTGTGTGGAGGCACAAAACGTGGGTCAGCACCGGAGATGGACGGTTCTGTCCGCCACACGGACCCGTTTCCAGAAGGCATGGTTGCATTCAACCTCCACCCCTACCCCGCACCATCTTCAGGAACTGTGGTGAGGATGATCAAGCTGCAAGGGATGGATATCCACATGGACTCCATCAGGAACCTCTACAGCTCCATACCGAGACGTCTGGCGTGTTGGGTTAGCGAACACGGCGGCCCGACGCCATACTGAGAGACAGACTTCTGTATGTGTAGCTCAGTAAATATTGATCATATCAGTCTACATTTATCAGTTATTGATCCTGGTCACCTTTATCTTCCTTCCCAACACCACCGCACTCCCACACCTCCTTCTGGGGGCAGATATTAGGCTCATCCTATCCCAACAGGTGAATGGAAAACGTGGCCCGGTTGAAGAGACCGTAGCTGGCGAGATATGGGAAAGTTTGAGTTTGCAAATGAATGTCTGGAAAAGTTTGTAACTGCACGTTTACGACCTCACGGGCTTGATGCTCGCGAGACTAATGAATAGTTAGACTTGTGGCTAATCCAGCATGAAGGAAAACTCAGACTACTCATCATTTTTATTCGTCGTTTTTAAAAACGACTGAGCAAGGTTGCATGACGAGTGTCAGAGAAGCCAGCTGCTTCATTCTTCAATCGTCATTCATCATTAACACAGGCCTCCGGTCTTTGGAAAATACCATCAAGGACGCAGAACTGCAAGCGCTAGAGCCGGCGCTCCGGTCCAAATGCTCAGCCTTTTCTTCAGAATCCACAGCAAAAAGAAAAAAAGCCCCTCCACGCCAAAGCAGTTCAGACAAAAGGCTAGCCGGATGTTAGGAAGCCAAGACGAGAAACGGAATTCCATCCAAAACGGCACAATAGCATTTCCCAAAGTACGTCCCACTCACAGGGAACAGGCTCCGGCGCTCCAGACCAAACTTTCATTACTGGCACACAAGCTGGAACGCTCCGCCATGTTCATTAGGATGCAGTGGCAGGGGTCTCACTTATTCCCCGCCCACTTTATCAACACCGCTCACAAAGCGGCCCCTCTTTCTCCAAAAACCGGCCCACCGCACTAATCGTATCCGGTCAGGGTAATATCCGCGGCCTGAAACCGACCACAGACGGGTGGTGTTAAACCGCACCACCCTACACACGTACATGGTGGAGCTATAAGGGAGGTGTTTCTGATAAAGTGGCCACTGTCTCTCCATCTCCCTCTCTGTTCCTCTCTCCCACTCTCTCTCCCTTCTTTCTCTATCTTCCTCTTTCTTCCTCTCTCCCTCTTCTCGCTCTTACTCTCTCCCTATCTCTCTGTTCCTCTCCTTCACTCTTCATCTCCCTCTCTGTTCCTCTCTCTCGCTTCTCTCACTCCCTCTCTTTCCCTCTCTC
>JAMWET010001013.1:85000-86772 GCA_024036415.1 Prochilodus magdalenae
TGGGATTATTTTACCATTCAAATTTAATTACTGGTTTAATACAACCTCGAATTATTAATAGTACAATTATTAAAATTGTAATTTGTGTGGGATTATATAATCTACTTCCGTGATTATATGAATGACCAAAACATCCATGGAAAGATATGTAGACGCTTTAGATCCCGTGTCCAGAGGGCGCTATGAGGCGAAGGTAGATTTCCAGTGAGTGAGATTCCAGCTCCTAATTCATTTATAATATAAAAGTTTTTGTCTTTTAAAATTGTCTTATATTTATTTTTGGTTTTACTGCCTCTTCCTTCTGGATCGGCTATGGCTCTGTTACATCACGGAAGCTGCTTATCCGAATGGATACTGTGAAATTAAAACTGACTGTAATAACATGTTTATGGAATTTAATCAGAATAAAAACAAACACTTCTTCATACAGAAATCTGAATATTTACTGACATGCCAGTTCACCTGGGATTAATATAATCTCGGGTTATTTCTTTGATTCGTTTTATAGTGTGGGATTATTTCTGTGTCTATTTCTATGGTATGTGTTAAACTGTGGAATTAATATAACATGGGATTATTTCTGCTGTTCATTAGACAGTGTGGGCTTACATAACCTGAGATTATTTTAATATTTGAATTATAGTATAGGATTAATATTTACATTTAATTAATTATAATTACATTAATTATAATATGGGATTATTTAATCTGGCGTAATTTATACGATTTTAATTATAATATGAGATTATTTAATCTGCCGTTATTTATACCAGTCGAATTATAATGCAGGATTATTTAATCTAGAGTTATTTATTCAATTTGAAATATAGTTCGGGTTTATATAATCTGGTGATAGTCCTACCATTTGAATTATAGTGCTATAGTATGATTATATAATATGGGATTATTTATTATCTCTAATAATCACTATCATGGAATCAGATGGGACCAAAATCACACAGAGACAACAATAATGATAACCCCAGCACCTTATAGGAAATGAATTCCCTCCCGGTGGTTATGGAAGTTTGTCTATCCAGGATGGGATAACAGTAATTTCGGATATCGGATTTTCGGCAGGTACAAGTTAGTAAGTCTATAATAACTAGCTATGCTAACTTCAGCTTTGCTAACTGATTCCAACCCAAACAACCACAATTGGATGACCATATCCAGACTTTACCGGGGCCATAAAAAAAACATCCTTGGAAAAGCTGAAAATCCCACAGTTCCCGACTGTATCCCGCAAAGTGAAAGCTGGTGAGCTCCATGCTGGTTTCCACTCAGTCCGGGGGGTAAAACCCACCACAGCCAGGAGTCCTCCCATGCTGCTGCTCAGAGTCTGAGTTTGTGCTTCTATCCTCACCATGACTGAGGCGGTGTTAATCTGGGCGGAGAGCACAGCTGGAGAGTCTTGTGGGGATTGGGGGAGAGGCTGGATTACTCGAGGCTCCTGTGGATTTCTGAGAGTAAATCTGCTCTAGGATGAGGACGGAGAGTGAATCTCCGGGGCACCTGCACCGCCTCCTCGTGCTGAGAGTCGCACCGGGGGTGGAGGACAGGAGGGGCGGGAGGGGAGCGGAGAGGAGAGGTTTAGCGGAGGTATCTCAGTTGGAGAGCCGCTCATTGCTGGAGTCAGTGTCAGTGCTAGGCTGGGAAAGATCCACCACCTAAATAACACCAGGAGTCCTGTGGTCAGAAGCGGAGAGGACTCGTCACCGTACGCCTACATAGACAAGCTACATTGTGGGTGTTTCTAATAAAGTGGCAAG
>JAMWET010001014.1:0-10000 GCA_024036415.1 Prochilodus magdalenae
TATTGTTAGGGTTGAAAGAATATTAAGAGGAAAATAGAATAGTATGATTTTAATTAAGTGGGGAAGGATGTGTAATGGAATGGAAATATGAAAGGTTTGTTATAAACAGAGAAGTAAGGGGTTTTTGTAAGAGTAAACAGAGTAAAAGGAGGAACATTAAGAAGATAAAGTTTAACTATTTATACATGAACGATGAACGCTGATTATAGGCGAAGCAAGACACTGGCATGCAGAAACAAAAGCTTAAATTCGATTGCCTTTTTCTTCATCCAGCATCAAGGTAAGCATATATACTCAGGCTTGCCCGAATAGAGGTGATCTTACAACCTTCCCGCGGGCGCATATCCAGAGCAGCTACCACATCCCTACCTGCCTGCCACTTCACAGGCCTAACCATCAAATTGCTTTGTGCAAGGCAAAATTCATTACTCATCTTTTATATGAGCTCAGAATGGAGATCTACTGTGTGCCTTTTGTGTACATGCACCCCCCCGCCCCTAATACCCCCCCAACATCGTACGTGGAGAAGGCGCCTTTATTTGACCCGGAGTCCTGCGTTTTCTTACTTTCCCATGATGCTGCCTGCTTCAGACCCGTGAGAAAATCGCCCCCATTCTCCCCATTAGCTATCCAATTAATGTGAGGTGGAGATGGTGGCAAAGGGCACCCAAACATCCCCTCATTAAAACACTCGAAGGACAATTGAACAATGTCACAATTACGCACCTGATCTCCACGTCCCCATGTCTTCTGTGTTTTAGAGCCGTGATTATTTCCCATGTCTTTGCAAACTACCGTCTTGTGGGTGGTGTCACCGTGGACTGGTTACTGTGGCGGCAGGCCCTGTCCATGTCGTAGTAGGGCACGAGATGTGGTTTTGTTGCTCCTTCGCTGCTTACAGCTCTTACTCTTCTTGGGCAGCCTTCATACTAATTTTGGACCCATTGCTGTGTGTGGTATTTGATTGCATTTAGCATTCACAGAGCTTACTGAGGTCGATACTGATGTTGGATGATTTGCTCTGGATCACTCCAACTCATCCAAAAGTTACCTGTGCAGCTCCATCACTGGTCCTCACTTCAGTGCTTTGGGAAACATGTAACTCCCACTAGACCCTGCATGGGCATTAGGCATGTGGAAGGTAATCTAATGTGTGGGCTGCTCCAGAGATCCCTTTTTCCTTTAGTCTCGGTGGAATGTGTTTCATGGTAATCATGATATGTTAAAAGATCAAAAGGTTTTGTAACAAAATGCCTGATGCTACCACCCAGTTATTGTGTGTGCAATTCCTGACCTTGTAATGGTTTCACAGTAAATGGCAAAAATAACACCTGAATTAATCCAAAAAGCTAATTTAAATAAACTCTGAATTGGTTTGCTACAGCATTGGTGGGTTCCACCAACCTTTGCCCTCCATGCTCGAGGCTGGGGTTCAACTTCCCCACCTGGGTCCTGAGAGTCCTTGGGCAACATTACGAACTACAATGGTTACAGTAGTGGCTTAAGATGTAGCCAGGATCTGAGAGGACTCCCATAGTGTTTCATGTAAATGTGGAGAATGGAGCTGTATGAGTTTCTGTCTATCTATCAAATATGTGTATTAGTATGCATAACAAAGATATGTGATTGCTGTCCTGTGTTTTCTCCTGGCTTCCCGCCCAGTGGACAACAGTTGTCCCCTGACAAATTCCTGCTTTACATGCCTTACTAATACATGGACAATAATGGATGGAGTTGGTCCTAACTTATAGGAGTGAAGGAAAGGAGACTAGTGGTTGGTAATAGTGTCGTGGTGCACACGCCCCACCTCCGTGCTGTAGATGGTGTTTTTGGAGAGTCTCGGGAAGATGCGTAACCTACACCTTCTGACCTGGTTCTTCGACTTTTTATTCTCTTTGTAGTTTCCTACTAGTGTGTGGTCCCGTCCATGATCACCAATAACTCGAATGTGGTGGACGCCATCCCTGGCACCATCCCAAAGAGAATTCCCCTTTAACCTGGGATTTTAGCCACTGCTGGTAGACCGTATGACCCGTAAAACGCTGCTTCCATACAACCTGCAGATACAGCTACTCCTTCCACACTATGGTCTTCTTGGCCACGCCACTGCAGTCCACAATCCTTTAGCCAATCAGTTAACTCCCTCTTAAGCCATCTTCCACACATGGCATGAGGACCCTCTTTCCCAATCTTGGATCCTGTCCACGCACACCCCGCAAGGATTTAGAGCCCCATCCTCTTCTCATGTGCTCCATCTGCAAGCCTGAAGTTACTACCACATTTTAAACTTGCAAGTGACTCAATTTATTTGTCTGGTGAGCTTAGTAATGTTTCCCATCACATCATTGGTATCACCCCACTGACGCATATAGGACACTACTATAGGTGTACCGTTCCAGACTTGTAGTCCATCTGTTTTCTCTGTTTACTCTGTTACCCTGTTCTCTTCAAATGTTTCAGACCCCCACAGGACCACCACAGTGTAGGTATGATGTGGGTGGTGGGTCCATTCTCAAGCACTGCAATGACACTGACGTGGGTGATGGTGTGTTAGGGTGTGTGGTGCTGGTGTGAGTGGATCAACAAAGACCTATACAAACCTGGTTTGTCTGGTCAACTTGGCCATAGCTAGCCTTTGCGAGAGCGGCCCCTGGCACTGCTGACGTAGCAGGACTGGCGGTTGGGTATGTCCAATGAATGACGTTGCATTAAGAAGCGTTTAAAGACGCAGTGAAGATTCACATGTGTTTCCAGAGAAAGCATATGCTACCCCTCACCCTCCCGCTTCGTAGCACAGTGTTTACGGGGAATGTGGGCAACTCATGTTTACGTGGCATTTGATTTGATGGCGACGACATCGCAAATGATTACAAACTGCATTTGTTCACATTGCGGCTCCAGGAACGTACCACAATGTGGCCCTCTAGTCATAGATGCACATGCTGAGTTGTCTTTGAAGGAGACGATTTTGTTTGGGGACCTTTGTATCTGCAATGCAGGATGTGCGGTCGCGTGCGAGATGGCTGGCTAGGTGACAGTTGAGCAATAGCGAGGCGCCTGATGAATTGCAGGGAATCGAAGTGAGAGATCAAACAGCACTCCAAAGCTGGCTGTTTCAGTACACACCACGACACACACCCACACATTTACACTCAAGTAATGGCTAAATTCTTTACACCTACACACTCGGTGCAACCTCACTCAGCGGTTGCATCTGGACATTATTGGCCCTCTAGCTAAGTCGGGCCCACTACCAAATGAATAAATAAACAGGCGGTTGGAAATCCCCAAGCCATCTGCTCAGTGCTGACACTGCAGATATGCACTGTGCACCCAACCACTGAGCGTCAATCAGTCAAAACTTCCCATTTCACTTCAACCACGTCAACCAACTCAACACAGCCCCAGCGCTATCGTGAGCAGTGGGCCGCGATAGCAACACTCGGCTGTAAATAACGGTGTTAGGGACTAATGATGTGGTCGCTAAGTGGCCAGATAGTGTTTAAACCAAGTTTTCACTGGCATGGCAACGATGGGTGCTAGAGCTGCGGCTTGGGTTTTCTGCTTCCGCACCTTGATTCACATTACAGTCTTGGAACGCTGCCTCCGCCTGATGTAATGCTAATGAACAAGCTTCCGAAAGAGCCCGCTCAGCCTCCTTAAGGTTAACATAAGTTTTGTTTTCTTCTGAGTATAAAAAGATTGAATTGCATAACCCGCATAGTAAATTCCATCTCCAGCCCGACATCGTTGGATGTATGAGAGCGGCTTTATGGAGGGCTGATGGTTTGTTCCTTGAGAACACCAGACCCAACAGGCCACAAGCGGCCCCGGGAGGAGCCGCTTAACGAATTAGCTCCTTGGCTTTGTCGGGAAGGCCGAGAGCATATGAAACCCACCGTTCTTTTCTAAAGTATGGCAACGGATGCGTAATTGCTTTTAAAATTAGGACTTTGGGGGGATCAATTTGGAGGGAAGACAATGATTTAAATGAATAGAAGAAACGGCACTCAGGAAGAAATAAACAACAGTGTAAGGCTTTAAACTGATGAAGTGGACTTTTACTGTATCTGAAAGTTCTTGAGTTGAGTCTTTAAAGACATTTCCCATCGTCGTGTGTCTAATCAGGCCTTACGGATATTCGTGAAATGCACCGAAGAGACCGGGTTGCCTGAGTGTTCACATCGTCGCATACAATCACAGCCAACTCCTTTTGTATCGCCACGCACTGGTCCACTGTATCAGCTCCACTGACCATAACAGGACACTATGTAGTTCCACAGTTCCAGCCTGTAGTCCATCTGTTTTTCTCTGTATACTGTATACCCTGTTTCTTCAATGGTCAGGACCCCCACAGACCACCACAGAAGCCAGGTAGTATGTAGGTGGTGGATCATCCTCAGCACTTGGCAGTGACACTGACGTGGTGGTGGTGTGTTACTGTGTGTGGTGCTGGTGTGATGTAGTTAGAGTGAGAAGAGAGGATCTGCCCACACTATGATGCCCACGAGGACAATGCCCACACACTGATGCTGCCCACAGGACATCTATTATGCTGGCTTAGGTTTGGTTGATGATCTATTTCTCAGCCAGCAGAACTGCCGTGTCTGATCCACTCCCACCATGTCACTCACGCCAGCCATCACGTCACATCTGCTCTGTGGTGGTCCTGTGGGGGTCCCTGACCATTGGAAGAACAGGGCTACAGTATAACCGAGAAACAGATGGACCTCAAGTCCTGTACTGTACACCTACAAGTGTCCATATGGTAAAATAGAGATGATGGAATGAACAGTGAGTGTAGGATACAAGGAGTTGTACTAATAAAGTGGCTGGCAGCGTGTTTAACTGATACCTCATTGGATAACGAGCCTCAGAATGACGATATCTGTATAAATAGGCAGATATTATATATATCTGTATAATGGGGTTAGCCAGTTGTTAAAGTACTTCTGACTAGTCAGCTAACCTAAAATATAGAAATAGAAACAGTTTCAGTGGGTTATATATTTAGGAGGGGGACTGTTTTTTCAGTGAGGGACGCACCGACATCTATATTCACCCTATACACGAGTGCTTATTACTTCACACGTAGCGTGGGGAAAGGGTAATTATGCTGTATTCCATGCAACTCGGAAATCAGAACATCCAGCCTTCCAATAGGAAACGTTGTAGTGAAATGTCACTCAGCGTTTTTCCATCCAGTCAGGTTCATGCAGGGTTCAACATAGACCAGGAGATGTGAAATGTTCCCATGAACCTGGCAGCACCCAGAGAAAACAATCATCTGACCACGATTTAAGCTATCAAAGTGCGCCGCTGCAGGTCGCTGTTCCTCATGGCGTGATAAAGCTATAGAAGAGGGGGCTGTGATGTTATATTCCAGAACACATGACCGTGCGTTCTGTTGCTTTCATTGGATAGCTCTGTAAAACAAAAGAAGCCCAGTTCCTTGCAACAAAGCATAGTAGTAGCCTTATGCAATGCATTAAAGTCAAAGCCAGGTGTAGTACCAGGTTTCAGATAGGGTGGCCACAAGCCTGATGTTAGGCAGGACAGTCCAACTTCCCAATTCCAAGTCCTCCGTCTGGCATAATACCTGCCGGACGCCTATTGGTCCTCTTTCCGGGATGTTGTCCTCATGTGTGCCATTGCTTGCGTCCATGTCCAAAATAAATACCTTGAATTTCATTGGGTCATGTGACATTGTGACTAGCCTCCCGGCTAAACCGCTAGTCAACCCTCTAGTCAGTAAGCTCCCATCTGAATCACCAATGTCATCTATTCCGCCCAATCAAGTGAGCAAAGCATTATTTATGTGTTATATAAGTTAGGTTATGATTTTCATTCTGTTCTGGCATTGTGTTCCACCCCACTCCTTTTGGGGTTGTCCTACTTTAGGGGGTGGGATGTCCTCCTTTTTCGTGTTATGAAAGTGGCCATCCTAGGTTCAGACCAGTCCGCTGATTTTGTCAGGTGGTTTTGTTCCAGGGAGTCTATAAAAGACTTTTATGTGAGTTTTCATTGACATGGTTCTAATAACAGCGTTCAGTCAAACTGCACCTTCTTTCAAAAATAAAACAAGTCATAAACAGAAGGCAGCCCATGGGCAGCACTCTAGCAGCGATGCATACGAGGACAGCTTTGTTGAACTGAATACTGCATTGCTTCTATAAAAGAAGTCATGCTGATCAATGGCAGTGTCCAACACAACACAATATCATTGCTGCTATTCAACTCGGCATGGACTGGACAGGTTTCTGGATGTAGGCCACCTTAGAAAATACCGATAGGGACAATTTTATCCTACCAAAATACGGATAGGGACAATTCTATTCTTCCAAAATACGGATAGGGACAATTCTATTCTTCCAAAATACTGATAGGGACAATTCTTCCTTCCAAAAATACTTGAAGGGCAAATTAAATCCTTCCATGATACTGATAAGGAAAACTCTGTTGTCCCACAACACTGCTAGAGACAATTATATCCTCCTGAAATACCGATAGGGACTATTCTCTATTCCCCCCAAAAAAGGAAAAGTAACAATTTTGTCCTCCCAAAATAGTTGGAAGGGACAGTTCTGTTCTCCCAAAATATTGGTAGGGACTAATCTATCATCCTAAAGTATTGCTAGAGAAAAGGATATGTTCTCAAAATATATGTAAGGGCAATTATATCCTTCCACAATACTGATAAGGACCATTCTAGCCTCCCAGAATTCTGGTAGAGACAACTCTATTATCCCAAAACATTGGTGGGGACATCTCTCCACCATCCATATGCAACCTACACCCATGATCAAACATGTTTGTATTTTATACTTACTGGCAGTTCGTCCCTCATAGCCTAGCAACTGCAACAATGCCCAGGACACCTCTGAAAGCAGATTTGTAAATCTGAACGCTTGCCCACTTTCCCCACGAGACTGGTGGAGAGAGTGAATCGCTGCTCATTTCTCAAACTGGTAGAGGAGAAGAGTTAGATCCCAGTTAACACTGGAAAAGAGCATTTTCAAAAGAAGATGCTAGCATCAGCGATTCCATGGCAAGGGAGGTAGCAGCTGGAGTAGCTAGCCCACCTGGGACCCCCAAATACAAGAGGGTATTTCACTCACTGCCTATATCTATAATCTATATTTAATCTGAATTTTCCCTTTAGAGCACAAACGTACAGTGGCCCAATACAAAGACATGTTCTGGCATAAGCTGCTCATAAATACTGACATATAGCTTTATAAACATGTTATTAAAAGCTCACGCATTTAATAACACGAGACCCATGTGAAGATGGTGTTGCTCAAAACCGCCTTCCAGTCTTTTAGTCCGTCATGCCCAGGCCAGATGACCCTTATTCAGAAGAGCTGGTAACGAACCGATCCGTCTGTGGGAGCCATTTAAAGGAATACTCAGAATATCCGTCGCTTTATAACGACCTGTTCTGTGCGATGTGATGTCAAAGAATGAAACCGCTTTGCACCGGGACCTTCAGCGGTCAGTGATATACCCAAGGCTTCTTCCTGCATGAGGGCAAAACTAATCAAGTGCTCACCATTCCCATCCAAGCCCTCTCGGCAACCGCTCTGAAGGATGCTAAAAAAGACCTGGCTGCAATTATCGTTCCAGACCAGCAGTCTGGTTTCACCGTACGACAAAAAAAAAAACACTAATAGAGAGGAGGAAGTGAAGATGACAAAAAGTTCAGGTAACGAAGAGTAGATATTTATGAGATATATAAAAAAGAGGTTTTTAAACACGGCTTCCTGCTAAACTTTCCTATTAGAAATATTAAAAACGTGAATGCCATAGCAGAGCAACATCAAACTAGAAGAACTCCAGCTCTTTTTATAGAAGCCTGGATAACCATCACGGCCCCAGAAGTGAAATAACGTGTGTGTGTGCGAATTCCTTAACCGCCTTGTAATTAAAACCTGTCAAAAGTGGGCAAAGTTGTTTTTGATACGGCACTTTTTTAAGACTAACATGATAATACACAAGTCATATTTTCTACCTCGGAGACAGAGCATAAAAAAGAACTTCGTTTTGGTGATCAGAGAACATTTTAAAAAGCCAGACTAGATCAAACAGCTACTACGGAAGTTAGCACTAATATCTCATGCTACCTAGAACCTTTCTTTCAGGGTACACTCATCATCAAAATAACAGTAGCACAAATAGGCCAGAACGAATCAGCCAACAGGAATGAAACTTGGTGGGTAGGTTTGACATTGTGAGCCAGTGATTCAAGTTTCACGCCTGGCCGTGCATGTGACGTAAGCAAGGACGCGCCTTATCACTGTACCGGACTGACCCAACAGCCATGATTTCAATGAGCAGTGGTGTCCTCCATAAGTCATCCGGTGAGTGCCAACACCATTGGCAGACGGCTGCACCACGCATGATCACATGCATGTAGATTGTTATGACGACTGTCCTTAACACCACGTCACCGTCACCACAGACTGCAGTGGTGTCGTACCAGACTGTCATGGAGTGACTCAGAATGGCGGCGGGTCATTTTCAGTGACGAGTCCCGCTTTAGTCTTGGTGGAGACGCCCAACGAATCCGTGTGTGGAGGCACCGTGGTCAGCACCAAGATGAACGGTCTGTTGTCACACGTCCAGAAGGCCTGGAGTCACTCCACCTCCACCCCTACCGCACCATCTGCAGGAACTGTGTGAGGATGTTCAAGCTGCATGGGATGGATTATCACAGGACACCATTAGGAACCTCTACAGCTCCATACCGAGACGTCTGGCGTGTTGGGTTAGCAAACACGGCGGCCCGACGCCATACTGAGAGACAGACTTCTGTATGTGTAGCTCAATAAATATTGATCATATCAGTCTAAATGTATCATCAGTTATTGATCCTGCTGTTCTTTAGATGATGAGTGTAGATCCTCGAGTGGGAGAAAAGTTTGTATCCTGTAGCGGAGGAGGCCACTGTCAACCACCATACTTCCAATTCAGTGACCTGCGAGTAGCATATCAATTCTCCAGCATGTGCTGTCTGTTTCATTTCATCAGATTGCCTGCTAGACCATAAGCACTGCACTAGCCCAGAGTGCGAACGCCCACGAGCCACTAACCCTTTCATCCATATAATGAGACAGAGAGAGGGAGAGAAAGAGAGAGAAGGAAAAGAAGGGGGAGGGAGGGAGAGAGAGAGAGAGAGAGAGAGAGAGAGCGAGAGAGAGACAGAGAGAGAGAGAGAGAGAGAGAGAGAGGCGGATATCAGCGAGTGTTAACTGGACGGCCCCTGATCTACAGGCACAAACCAGTTAGTGGAAGTTGAAGGCTGGTGTTTCTGATAAAGTGGCCATAAATAGAAGGTTGGTGTTTCTGATAAAGTGGCCAGTGATTGGAAATAGAAGGTGGGTGTTTCTAATAAAGTGGCCAGTGAGTGGAAGTAGAAGATTGGTGTTTCTAATAAAGTGGCCAGTGAGTGGAAGTGGAAGGTTGGTGTTTCTAATAAAGTGGCCAGTGAGTGGAAGTAGAAGGCTAGTGTTTCTGATAAAGTGGCCAGTGAGTGGAAGTAGAAGGCTGGTGTTTCTGACAAAGTGGCCAGTGAGTGGAAGTAGAAGGCTGGTGTTTCTGATAAAGTGGCCAGTAAGTGGAAGTAGAAGGCTGGTGTTTCTGATAAAGTGGCCAGTGAGTGGAAGTGGAAGGCTGGTGTTTCTGATAAAGTGGCCAGTGAGTGGAAGTGGACGGTAGGTGTTTCTAATAAAGTGGCCAGTGAGTGGAAGTAGAAGGTTGGTGTTTCTAATAAAGTGGCCAGTGAGTGGAAGTAGAAGGTTGGTGTTTCTGATAAAGTGGCCAGTGAGTGGAAGTAGAAGGTTGGTGTTTCTAATAAAGTGGCCAGTGAGTGGAAGTGGAAGGTTGGTGTTTCTAATAAAGTGGCCAGTGAGTGGAAGTAGACTGTAGGTGTTACTAATGAGCTAATGGTGAATGTTCCTCTCCCAGAAGTGTAAGCGGTGTGTGGATGGAGTAACACATT
>JAMWET010001014.1:12500-80000 GCA_024036415.1 Prochilodus magdalenae
TTCCAAATCAGCACAAGTTAATGAGCATGCAGTGTTTCAGACATTGTCCTGAAGTGTTGAGCTAAGTAGTAGCTAAAGGCAAACTCCAACATCAACATCAAGCGTCTCGGGTTCTTGTCCATTACTTTTCTGTTCCACCTTAAATTGTCCAGCAGATAAGCTACATTCAGGTGCCTCAGACTTTTTGTCTGGACCTTCCTGTTCCACCTTAAATTGTCCAGCTGATATTCTACATTCAGGTGCCTCCACCTTTTTGTCTGGACTTTCCGGTTCCACCTTAAATTGTCCAGCAGATAAGCTACATTCATGTGTCTCAACCTTTTTGTCTAGACATTCCTGTTCCACCTTAAATTGTGCACCAGTTACATTTAGAATGGAACTGCAGATGAGGTGAGGAGAGCACTGATGAGGGTTTCAACCCGGAAAGCCGCGGGCCCAGATGGGATCCCAGGGCGGGTATTGAAAGCTTGTGCCAGCCAGCTGGCCTCCACCTTCACAGACATCTTCAACCTTTCCCTGGCACAGTCTACTGTTCCAGTCTGCTTTAAAACCACAACCATCATCCCAATCCCAAAGAAATCCACAATCACAAGCATGAACGACTACCGTCCCATCGCTCTCACACCCATAGTGATGAAGTGCTTCGAGAGACTAATTCTGTCTCATATAAAGAGGAGCCTTCCCAGCACCCTGGACCCACATCAGTTTGCCTACCGAGCCAACAGATCTACTGATGATGCGGTCTCCCTGGCAATCCACACCGCACTCAACCACCTGGACAGCAACAACTCATATGTGAGGATGCTGTTTATCGACTTCAGCTCCGCCTTCAACACGATCATCCCTTCCAGACTCATCCACAAGCTCAGCACACTGGGAATAAGCAGCACATTGTGCAGCTGGATCATGGACTTCCTCAGCTGCAGACCACAGTGTGTTAGGATGGGTGAACACACCTCACCCTCCCTCACACTCAGCACAGGATGTCCCCAAGGCATTGTTCTCTCCCCTTTGTTGTACACTCTGTACACCCACGACTGCACTACAACCTACAGTTCCAACACCATCATCAAGTTTGCCGATGACACAACAATAATCGGCAACATCACCAAAGATGATGAGGGCCCCGTACAGAGAGGAGGTCAAGCTCCTCACAGAGTGGTGTGTGCCGCCAACAACCTCTCCTCAATGTCAGCAAAACCAAAGAGCTGATCATTGACTTCAGGAAGGGGGGGAAGAACGCACACACCACTGAACATTGGAGGCACGTTGGTGGAAAAGGGTGAGCAGCTTTAAGTTCCTCGGTGTCCACTTAGCCGAGGATCTTTACTTGGACAACCAACACTTCACACCTTGTCAGAAAGGCCCAACAACGCCTCCACTTTCTACGAAGGCTGAGGAGAGTCAACCTGCCACAGCAGCTCCTCTACAACTTCTACAGATCCACCGTGGAGAGCATCCTGACAAGCTGCATCACTGTGTGGTATGGTAGTGCCACCTCTGCTGAGCGCAAGGCCCTGCAGAGGGTGGTAAAGACTGCACAGCACATCACCGCATCTACCCTCCCACCCATACAGGACATCTATGACAAGAGATGTCTGAGGAAAGCAGCCCACATATCCTCAGACCCCACACACCCCAGCCATCCCCTCTTCCAACCTCTGCCCTCCGGAAAGAGGTACCGGAACATCCTAGCCAGAACCACCAGGTTCAGGAACAGTTTCTACCCTAGAGCTGTCAAACTGGTCACACCAGCAGCGCCTAACAGAACATGACTACACCACTAAGACTGCTACTGATTTGTAGTTCCTCTACCTCACAGGACTGTTTGCACCGCACTTTAACTCAACCTGTATACTTGAACATCCAGTTTTGTTTTATTTTGTTCTTATTTATCCATATTTATTATCTATACTGAACATCTGTACAAGCATTTGGCTGTTACTACATTAAGCTGCTATTTCCCCACCTGCACTGTACACTTATATATCCATAATGTTCAACCACATACTTACTGATACTGCGCTACTCTTGCACTCTTCGCTACTCTTTGCACATGTCCTTTGCACAGTACACATACTGTACACATACTGTACTGTTTGCACACATTGTTTTGTTTTGTCTATTGTCTGTATGCACACATTGTTTTGTCTATTGTCTTTGCACTACACTATTTATATATATATATATATACATATTATTCACTGTACTGGAGAAGGAGCCTGACCGTGTTTCGTTATACTGTACAACCCTGTATTGGTATAATGACAATAAAGTTGAAGTTGAATTGAATTTAAGGCGAAACAGGACAGTTCAAAATACAAGCTGGCCAGTAGGGAGCCAGCCTTGCCAACTCTAAGTAGTCTGTCCACCGCTGAAACCCCTCACTGATCTAAGACCTTTCCCAGTCTTGGTCCTTCTCCTCCTCTTTGATTGATTCTCTGCCACCTCTCCTTCTTGACCATGCGTTCTCATGCTCAGGAGATAGCTCTGTGTTGGTCAGTCTGCTTACTTCGTATTTACAGGACCGGCTGGGAATGGACCAGTAAATTAATGGTGTAGTGCAAACTATTTCCACAAGCGATCCACGGTCCGTTCTGTAAAGCATTCAAGAATGCTGTGGAGCAAGTTTGAGCTGCACTTGTTGCTTCTATGGTCACCAGTCTATTTGATACAACAACTAGAGGACCTCAGCCTTCGAATCCTTTACCCCACAGCCATAGCTGAAAATGGACATCACGGCTTTAAGAGCTGGTATACTGATTATGGATCACGTTAGTCCCATCAAAACATACCTAAAGAATCCACATGCCAAAGAGTTTAGTTTTCTGGAAAGCCAGTTAATTAAATATGAAATTAAATATGAAATTGTAAACAGTGCAAGGATGTGGAAGGGAGGATGCGGAGATTGGATCCATCTCAGCAAGTTCCACTATGGCAACTTCCCAAACTTCTGAAAGAAAGTCTTGAATCTGGGAAAAAGCGCCACGAAGGCCCAACCCATGGACCAACCCGGATCATCATCGGCAAACCTCACTACTATCAGTACTGCATTAATGTGCTGCTCCAGTTCTATGGATACAAGCCATAAGCAATCGCCATATTTCCAGGCGAGGGTTGAAATGACCCAAGCTGTCTTCGTTGCCATCGGGCATCTCGTCCGAGGCCGATGTGACATTCTTTATGACGTGTCGTGTCCCGACCCAAGTTGATCTGTATTGTCCAATCTTATTCTTTATTTCAGGAAATAAAACTAGCTGTAAATACACAGTCAGTAATAATGAGGCGTGTCCACATACTTTTGGCCATATTTATCATGTATTATTTCATGTTAACCATTTTATACTGTAACCTGAAGAACGTCAGTTGTTATAGCAACTGTTATAACATGCCCCCTAGGGTATCCAAAAGGTATCCAAATGCCTTTTCTGGCCACTGAGGTGGAACGACTTTGATTATTGAGGAACTGATGGAAACTATCATTGTGCTTCTGTGCCATGATACAGGTCAAGGCTGTGACCTGAAGATCCAGCAGAAAGCTGATTCCTGGCTTCCGTACGTCAGGCAGCATTTTGCTTCCCCATCTAGCTCGTGGCTTCAAAGCACTAAGACTAGTTGAAGCCGCAACAATTCATGGCCAGTAAAGAAAGCCGAGTTATAGCAAACTAAAGAAGCACTGAGTCAAAAAGAAGACGGCGCTGAAAGAGCTTTTATCCGAGAGGCGTCAGTGAAGCTCAGAGAACCGACAATGCCAGTTCAAAGGAGAGTCTGAGGTTGGATGTGCATGTATGTGATCATTATGAACCAAAAACTCCAGAACTTTCCAGAACACCAATATCAACTTTTAAGGGCATTTCATTCCGCGTGCATGCATACAATATTACAACAAGGGTTCATACGGTGCTGTGAAAAACTATTTGCCCCATAGCGGTGATATATTAATAATAATAATAAAATAAAATGTCAGAGTGTGGTGGTGTTGCTGGTATTGGTGGTGTTGGTTGTATTGGTGGTGTCGGTAGTATTGGTGGTGTTGGTTGTATTGGTGGTTTTGGTGGTATTGGTGGTATTGGTGGTGTTGGTGGTTTTGGTGGTGTTGGTGAAAGGCTCACACCTTGTTCTGGAACCTGATGGCTTGTGGGTAAAACTGTTCAGCAGCCAGTTTGTTCTGGCCTGGATGCTGCGGTACCTCCTGCCTGATAGCTGTAAGGTGAACAGGCCGTGTGCTGGGTGGCTACAGTACAATCAGATCTTCTGGACTGTGCTCAGGCAGCAGGACTGGTAGATGTCCTCAGGCAGCGGGACTGGTAGATGTCCTCAGGCATCGGGACGGGTAGATGTCCTTAGGCAGCGGGATGGGTAGACGTCCTCAGGCAGTGGGACTGGTAGATGTCCCCAGGCAGCGGGACTGGTAGATGTCCTCAGGCAGCGGGACTGGTAGATGTCCTCAGGCAGCGGGACTGGTAGATGTCCCCAGGCAGCGGGACTGGTAGATGTCCCCAGGCAGCGGGACTGGTAGATGTCCTCAGGCAGCGGGACTGGTAGATGTCCTCAGGCAGCAGGACTGGTAGATGTCCCCAGGCAGCGGGACTGGTAGATGTCCTCAGGCAGCGGGACTGGTAGACGTCCTCAGGCAGCGGGATGGGTAGATATCCTCAGGCAGCGGGACTGGTAGACGTCCTCAGGCAGCGGGATGGGTAGATATCCTCAGGCAGCGGGACTGGTAGATGTCCTCAGGCAGCGGGACTGGTAGATGTCCTTAGGCAGCGGGACTGGTAGATGTCCTTAGGCAGCGGGACTGGTAGATGTCCTTAGGCAGCTGGACGGGTAGATGTCCTTAGGCAGCGGGACTGGTAGATGTCCTCAGGCAGCGGGGCCGGTAGATGTCCTCAGGCAGCGAGACTGGTAGATGTCCTCAGGCAGCGGGACTGGTAGATGTCCCCAGGCAGCGGGACTGGTAGATGTCCTCAGACAGCGGGACTGGTAGATGTCCTCAGGCAGCGGGACGGGTAGATGTCCTTAGGCAGCGGGACGGGTAGATGTCCTTAGGGAGCGGGATGGGTAGATGTCCTCAGGCAATGGGGCTGGTAGATGTCCCCAGGCAGCGGGACTGGTAGATGTCCTCAGGCAGCGGGACTGGTAGATGTCCTCAGGCAGCGGGACTGGTAGATGTCCTCAGGCAGCGGGACTGGTAGACGTCCTCAGGCAGCGGGACTGGTAGATGTCCTGCAGGTCTGGAAGTTTGCTGCCTATGATGGACTCCGCTGTCCTCACCAATCTCTTCAGGGCCTGGCAGTTGTAGGCAGTATAGCTGTCATACCAGACAGTGATGCAGGCCGTGAGGATGCTCTCTATGGTGCATCTGTAGAAAGGTGAGGATGTCAGCAGGCAGATCAAACGTCCTGAGCCTTCGCAGGAAGATGAAGCACAGGGAAGTAAATATCCCTTAGATACTAAATCAACCACTTAATCAAATACTATTGACTACTGGGTTCGGTTCCTCTACCACACATGATCACAGAGACATGATCACTGCACAACCAGCAGGACCTAAACATTACTTAAGTAGAACCTGTCTGGCAGTGTGAAGCAGCTAGAAGGTCTCAAACTGCAGCACCCGATGTCATGTTCTAGAGAGACTTAAATACAGATGCAGAACAAACTTATAGAAATGGAAAGGGTTTCAAAGCCAAGCCCAAGGCTCTGGGACACCAGCAGACCACACTGAGAGCTGGTATCCAAAAAAGGAGAAAACTTGGAAGAGTTGTGAACCTTGGTAGGAGTGGCTGGCCTACCAAAATCTAGTATGTACTGTGTAATTAGATATGTCTACAGTGAATTGGTTCGTATTTCATATTCTAGTGTAAAACAGTGTTAATGGGATAAAATGTCTTATTGTAGCATTTACGAGTGTTGACTGAGGGTGTTTATGGGCTAATATCTCTCCTTCTATTGCATAAGAGTGTTTATTGAGATGTTTATGGACCAGTACCTCCTATTCTAGTGTGTATGGGTGTTATTGAGGGTGTTTATGGGCTAATATCTCGTATTCTAGTGTGTATGCGTATTATTGAGGGTGTTTATGGGTTAATATCTCCTATTCTAGTGTGTATGCGTGTTTTTGAGGGTGTTTATAGGCTAATATCTCCTATTCTAGTGTATATAGGTGTTTTTGAGGGTGTTTATATGCTAATATCTCCTATTCTAGTGTATATAGGTGTTTTTGAGGGTGTTAATGGGTTAATATCTCCTATTCTAGTGTATATTGGTGTTATAGTGGGTGTTTATAGGTTAATATCTCCTATTCTAGTATATATGGGTGTTTTTGAGGGTGTTTATAGGCTAATATCTCCTATTCTAGTGTATATAGGTGTTTTTGAAGGTGTTTATAGGCTAATATCTCCTATTCTAGTGTATATAGGTGTTTTTGAGGGTGTTAATGGGTTAATATCTCCTATTCTAGTGTATATTGGTGTTATAGTGGGTGTTTATAGGTTAATATCTCCTATTCTAGTATATATGGGTGTTTTTCAGGGTGTTTATAGGCTAATATCTCCTATTCTAGTATATATGGGTGTTTTTGAGGGTGTTTATAGGCTAATATCTCCTATTCTAGTATATATGGGTGTTTTTGGCCAAATATTTCTTATTGTTGTGTATATGGATGTTTTTTGAGGGTGTTTATGGGCTAATATCTCCTATTCTAGTGTATATGGGTGTTTTTTGAGGGAGTTCTTGGGGTATTATCCTCTATTCTAGTGTATATGGGTGTTTTTGAGGGTGTTTATGGGTTAATATCTCCTGTTCTAGTGTATATTGGTGTTATAGTGGGTGTTTATAGGTTAATATCTCCTATTCTAGTATATATGGGTGTTTTTGAGGGTGTTTATAGGCTAATATCTCCTATTCTAGTGTATATAGGTGTTTTTGAGGGTGTTTATAGGCTAATATCTCCTATTCTAGTGTATATAGGTGTTTTTGAGGGTGTTAATGGGTTAATATCTCCTATTCTAGTGTATATTAGTGTTATAGTGGGTGTTTATAGGTTAATATCTCCTATTCTAGTATATATGGGTGTTTTTGAGGGTGTTTATAGGCTAATATCTCCTATTCTAGTGTATATAGGTGTTTTTGAGGGTGTTTATAGGCTAATATCTCCTATTCTAGTGTATATAGGTGTTTTTGAGGGTGTTAATGGGTTAATATCTCCTATTCTAGTGTATATTGGTGTTATAGTGGGTGTTTATAGGTTAATATCTCCTATTCTAGTATATATGGGTGTTTTTCAGGGTGTTTATAGGCTAATATCTCCTATTCTAGTATATATGGGTGTTTTTGAGGGTGTTTATAGGCTAATATCTCCTATTCTAGTATATATGGGTGTTTTTGGCCAAATATTTCTTATTGTTGTGTATATGGATGTTTTTTGAGGGTGTTTATGGGTTAATATCTCCTGTTCTAGTGTATATTGGTGTTATAGTGGGTGTTTATAGGTTAATATCTCCTATTCTAGTATATATGGGTGTTTTTGAGGGTCTTTATAGGCTAATATCTCCTATTCTAGTGTATATAGGTGTTTTTGAGGGTGTTTATAGGCTAATATCTCCTATTCTAGTGTATATAGGTGTTTTTGAGGGTGTTAATGGGTTAATATCTCCTATTCTAGTGTATATTGGTGTTATAGTGGGTGTTTATAGGTTAATATCTCCTATTCTAGTATATATGGGTGTTTTTCAGGGTGTTTATAGGCTAATATCTCCTATTCTAGTATATATGGGTGTTTTTGAGGGTGTTTATAGGCTAAT
The DNA here is from genome assembly GCA_024036415.1 of Prochilodus magdalenae. Lineage (NCBI taxonomy): Eukaryota > Metazoa > Chordata > Actinopteri > Characiformes > Prochilodontidae > Prochilodus > Prochilodus magdalenae. Next base: position 20,306 of record JAMWET010001014.1, read on the forward strand.
ATCTCCTATTCTAGTATATATGGGTGTTTTTGGCCAAATATTTCTTATTGTTGTGTATATGGATGTTTTTTGAGGGTGTTTATGGGCTAATATCTCCTATTCTAGTGTATATGGGTGTTTTTTGAGGGAGTTCTTGGGGTATTATCCTCTATTCTAGTGTATATGGGTGTTTTTGAGGGTGTTTATGGGTTAATATCTCCTGTTCTAGTGTGTATGGGTGTTATTGAGGGTGTTTATGGACTAATATCCTCTATACCCGCTGAAACACAAGCGATCACTGAAAAGTTGCTTATGTTTTCATCACCTCTTACTGTCGTGACACTTCCATTCTGTCGCTTTCTCTCTCTCTCTTTCTCTCCGGCTGTCTCTTTCCATCATGGTGGCTGCCGGAGATGCGGACTTTCTCCCGGCACAATGCAATCACTTATGGTAATGATCTTTTTAAAACGGCAGCCATGCTAGCAGAAAATCCTTTGCGTTTTAAATTCATCATACAGCGTGCATATTTAAGCCTTTGCCAGGTGTTGACTCGGGAAGAAGGCTGTTATGCTAATGGTTCAGCGTTCTGCATGGCTTGCTTTAGGGAGCGCCTGGAATTTAAAGCGTCGGCGTTGGGTGAAGAAGGGATGGCTTCCCTCAGCCATCCATCGCACCGTACGCCATGCCGCTCAACGATTTCCCGTCTGCCGTTTTCATCCATCGCTAATATACTGACAATATCACTTAGGCAAATCGCAGCCTGGCTCGCCACGAGCTGGCTTCCTGGACCACTGCGGGAAAGTCGCTGGAGCTCCATCAAGGCCTGGTCAAATAATGGCAATTCAGTCGGTTCTTTTGTCACTCTAACACCTGCTCAGCAATACAACCCAGCAGGCCTGACCTGCCTTGCAATGTATGCTAAGTGGAACAGCTGTAGATGGCATTTAGCGCTGGCTTGTCATTATATGGATCCATATTTAGAGCAATCTCTGGCACCACTTTATTCACAGAGATAGAATTCTGTGGTTTCCACATGACTCCTGAATATTTGCTGGTGCTGGATTAGCTTGTGAAACTAGAGATAATGAATTAGCAAGATCCTGTCTGATCCACTCCATATCTGCTCACTGGGGTGTGACTATCAATTCATATTTCATATCATACTTAGGAGAAATGCCTACTGAGTTTGTTTATTGGCTGTCTTCTATTCTAGTATTTAAGAGAGTTTATTGATGATGTTTCTGGATTAATATCACCTTTTCTAGTGTATGATGGTGTTTATTGATGTTTATGGGCTAGTATATCTTCTATTCTAGTGCCTAGGAATGTTAATTGGCATTATTTATGGGGTAACATCTCCTATTGAAGTGTATTAGAGAGTTTATGGGCTAATAGCTCCTTATCTAGTGTCCATAAAAGTTTATTAAGCTTGATTATGGGATAATATCTCCTATCATAGTGTATAAGAGTGTTTATTAAGGTTGTTTATAGGATAATATCTCCTATTGTAGTGCATAGTAGTGTCTTTAGAGGTTGTTCATTAATTAATATTTCCTATTCTAGTGTATAAGAGTGCTTATTGAGATTGATTATGGGTTAATATCTCCTGTCATAGTGTGTAAGAGTGTTTATTGAGGACGTTTATGGATTAATATCACCCGTTGTAGTGTATAATGGTGTTTGCTGAGGATGTTTATGTGCTAATATCTTCTATTCTAGTGTCTAGGATTGTTAATTAATTTATGGGGTAACATCTCATATTGTAGTGTATAAGACTGTTTATTGATGTTGTGTATGGGCTAATATCTTCTTTTCTAGTGAATTACATTTTTTATTAAGGTTGTTTATGGGCTTATATCTCCTACTGTAGTGCATAGTGGTGTTTGTTGGTTGTTCATTAATTAATATTTCTAATTCTAGTGTATAAGAGTGATTACTGAGGTAGATTATGGGCTAATGTCTCATTTTCTAGTGTCCAAGAGAGTTTATTAAGGTTGATTATGGGATAATATCTTATGTCATTGTGTGTAAGTGTTTATTGAGGACATTTATGGATTAATATCACCCATTCTAGTGTATAATGGTGTCTGTTAAGGATGTTTATGTGCCAATATCTTCTATTCTAGTGCCTAGGAATGTTAATTGGCATTATTTATGGGGTAACATCTCCTATTGAAGTGTATTAGAGAGTTTATGGGCTAATAGCTCCTTATCTAGTGTCCATAAAAGTTTATTAAGGTTGATTATGGGATAATATCTCCTGTCATAGTGTATAAGAGTGTTTATTGAGTTTGTTTATGGGATAATGTCTTCTATTGTAATGCATAGTAGTGTGTATTGAGGTTGTTCATTAATTAATATTCCATATTCTAGTGTATAAGAGTGCCTATTGAGGTTCATTATGGGGTAATATCTCCTGTCATAGTGTGTAAGAGTGTTTATTGAGGACATTTATGGATTAATGTCACCCGTTGTAGTGTATAATGGTGTTTGCTGAGGATGTTTGTGTGCTAATATCTTCTATTCTAGTGTCTAGGATTAATTAATTAATTTATGGGGTAACATATCATATTGTAGTGTATAAGACTGTTTATTGATGTTGTATATGGGCTAATATCTCCTTTTCTAGTGAATTACATTTTTTATTAAGGTTGTTTATGGGCTTGTATCTCCTACTGTAGTGCATAGTGGTGTTTGTTGGTTGTTCATTAATTAATATTCACTATTGTAGTGTATAAGAGTGATTACTGAGGTAGATTATGGGCTAATGTCTAATTTTCTAGTGCCCAAGAGAGTTTATTAAGGTTGATTATGGGGTAATATCTCCTGCCAAAGTGTATAAGAGTGTTTGTTGAGGTTGTTTATGGGATAATATCTCCTATTGTAGTGCATAGTAGTGTGTATGGAGGTTGTTCATTAATTAATATTTCCTATTCTAGTGTATAAGAGTGCTTACTGAGATTGATTATGCGTTAATATCTCCTGTCATAGTGTGTAAGAGTGTTTATTGAGGACATTTATGGATTAATATCACCCGTTGTAGTGTATAATGGTGTTTGCTGAGGATGTTTATGTGCTAATATCTTCTATTCTAGTGTCTAGGATTGTTAATTAATTTATGGGGTAACATCTCATATTGTAGTGTATAAGACTGTTAATTGATGTTGTATATGGGCTAATATCTCCTTTTCTAGTGAATTACATTTTTTATTAAGGTTGTTTATGGGCTTATATCTCCTACTGTAGTGCATAGTGGTGTTTGTTGGTTGTTCATTAATTAATATTTCTAATTCTAGTGTATAAGAGTGATTACTGAGGTAGATTATGGGCTAATGTCTAATTTTCTAGTGCCCAAGAGAGTTTATTAAGGTTGATTATGGGATAATATCTCCTGTCATTGTGTGTAAGTGTTTATTGAGGACGTTTATGGATTAATATCACCCATTCTAGTGTATAATGCTGTTTGTTGAGGATGTTTATGGGCTAATATCTTTTATTCTAGTGTCTAGGAATGTTAATTGGCGTTATTTATGGCTAACATCTTCTGTTGGAGTTTATTAGAGAGTTTATGGGCTAATATCTTCTTATCTAGTGTCCAAGAGAGTATATTAAGGTTGATTATGGGGTAATATCTCCTGTCATTGTGTATAAAAGTGTTTATTGAGGTTGTTTATGGGCTAATATCTACTACTGTAGTGCATAGTAGTGTGTATTGAGGTTGTTCATTAATTAATATTCCCTATTCTAGTGTATAAGAGTGATTATTGAGGTAGATTATGGGCTAATATCTCCTGTCACAGTGTATAAGACTGTTTATTGAGGTTGTTTATGGGCTAATATCTCCTACTGTAGTGCATAGTGGTGTTTGTTGCTTGTTTCTTAATTAATATTTCCTATTCTAGTGTATAAGAGTGATTACAGAGGTAGATTATGGGCTAGTATCTCCTATTGTCGTGAATTAGAGTGCTTAATGAGATTATTGGCTGATGTCTCATTTTCTAGTGTCCAAGAGTCTCTATGGGCTAATATCCCCTATCCCAGCATGTAAGGGTGTTTATTGATATTGTTTATGAGCTTTTATCTTCTATTTTAATAAATAATTGTGTTTATTGAGGCAGATATTTTAATTCTAAGTGTATAAGAGTATTTATGGATGCTTATGGACTAATATCTCTTATTCTAGGCAATAACAGTATTCATTGAGGCGAGTGTATATGGATTAATGATGGACAGATTTGTTCATGTACCTCCAGCAGGCTCGACTACTGCAGTGGTCTTTTTACTGGCCTTCCCAAGACCACACGCAGACAGCTAGAGTTTATTCCCAGGGCGGCTGACAGAATGCTTCTGAGAGCTATGAGATCCGCTCACATCACTCCTATCCACTGCAGTGATTCAGTGCACTGGCTACCAATAAAGTACAGAATTGACTTTAAAGTGCTTCTAATTGTATATAAATCTCTGAATGGCCTTGGAACAAAGTGCATCACCCATCTGTGTGAAGTATACAAACCAAATAGGCCTCTGCCATCGCTCAGGACCGGTCAGTAAGTAGTGCTCTGAGTAAGAACCAAACATGGTGACGCAACTTTCAGACATTATGCTGCCAGTTGCTGGAACAAACTCCCAGATGAGGCCCAGATACACTTTATCTACTCCAGTTTAATTCCAGGTCCATTTCACGGCACTGTTTTCTTGAGCTTCTGTTGAGCAGTACACTGTATCTCAGCACTGTTAATTAATTAATTAATTAATTAATTAATTAATTAATTAATTAATTTATTTATTTATTTATTTATTTATTTATTTATTTATTTATTTATTTATTTATTTATTTACTGTATTTTATTTATATTTTATCTTTTATTTTATTTTCCTTTATTTTTCAATTTATTTATTTATTTATTTATCTTTTGCCTTTTATTTATATTTTATCTTTTATTTAAGTTTTTAAATGTACAGCAGTACACTGTATCTCAGCACTGTTAATTTATTTATTTATTTATTTATTTATTTATTTATCTGTTGCCTTTTATTTTTATTTTGTCTTTTATTTTATTTTCCTTTATTATTTTTTTAATTAATTAATTAATTTATTTATCTATTGCCTTTTATTTATATTTATATTTTGTCTTTGTAGTTGTCTTAAGTTTTTTTTATTTAGTTTTATTTATTTTGTATTTATTTATTTAATAATTGTCTTTCATTTTTAGCACTTTAATTTTATTATTTCACTTCATTTGCCACCACATTTCTGAGGTGCTAGAACTCGAGATGACCTAAGCTTTAATATGTAATATGAATTCATCTTTCTGTTTTTCTGTCTGTGTGTGAAGCACATTAGAATGATGCTGCATATGAAAGATGCTGTTTAAATATCCTCGCCCTGCCTGATATTGCATATCCTGGTGCACAGAAGTGTTTAGCGCGGTTATTTTTGGAGTAATATCATCCACTTTGGTGGTAATTGAACGCTGTTCCTAAGATAGAGATATTACATGTGATGTGGCTGTTAAAATGATAGCGTATTAATACAAAGCACCACGTTATGCAAAAATAGAAAACCTTAAAGTAGGTTTCAGAGGAGCGTTTTAGTTCTGTTCCTTTAACCATCTGAAGTTCCACGCCTCACCGTCCTCAGAACACACTGGCATTTACATTTCAGTCCTTTTTCTTTCAGCAAACAGTTATGAGCTTGTCGTTCTGTACGCTTGCAAAAGTAAACAAGCTCTGAAACTATCCGGCCGTCTGATATGCCCATGCTTAGACGGCATCCAGCATGAAAGGACAGAGCTGTGAAGTGTAAACTGTTCAGTCACAACACGGTATTTACATTTGAAGCTCACTGGCTTTCAATTCAGTTAGCTAACCAAACCCCTCACACCTTCCCCCACCTTTACCCTACTCTGTTCTATCTCTTTCAGTTTTGTCTTTCTCCTTTTTGGCAGCCTACAATCCCTCTTTCTCTCTACCTGTTTGTCCTTCGCTCATCTCAGCATGGAGCTGTAGAGGTTCCTAATGGCGTCCTCTGATAATCCATCCCATGCAGCTTGAACATCCTCACACAGTTCCTGCAGATGGTGTGGTAGGGGTGGAGGTGGAGTGACACCAGGCCTTCTGGACGTGTGACAACAGACCGTTCATCTTGGTGCTGACCACGGTGCCTCCACACACGGGTTCGTTGGGCGTCTCCACCAAGACTAAGGCGGGACTCGTCACTGAAGATGACCCGCCGCCATTCTGAGTCACTCCATGACAGTCTGGTACGACACCACTGCAGTCTTTGGTGACGGTGACGTGGTGTTAAGGACAGTCGTGGTAACGGTCTGTGTGCATGTAGTCCTGGTTGGTGCAGCCATCTGTGCTGGTGCTACACTAACAGTATGACTCATGGAGGACACCACTGCTCGCTGAATGTCTCCAGTCATGGCTGTCCAGGAACTGTAGAAGAAAATCAACCCCAGACTCTCGTTCTACCACCACCATGCTTTACTTTTTTTTTTTTTAGCTGAGTGGCGGTTATGCACCTAGAGACTCTCCAATGGAGGCTGCTACCAGCCAACGTCTTTCTTATTATGGAATCATATACATTGACCTTCACTGAAGCTCGCCTCAACTTCCTCAGGCGGTTGAGGCGAGCTGGACTCGGGAGCTCGGTCCTCACCTCCTTCTACAGATGTGTGGTGGAGAGCGTCCTATGCTCCAGCATCAACATGTGGCACGGAAGCTGCTCTGCTGCAGACAGGAGAGCTCTGCAGAGGGTGGAGAAGGGTGCACAGATGTCTGTCGAGGTCAGCCTCTCCACCACCACGGACATCTACACCTCCAGATGCAGGAAGAGGGCCACCTTCATCTCGAAGGACCCCACTCACCCAGCACACTCAGTTTTTGTCCCGCTCCCCTCAGGCAGGAGGCTGCAGAGCATTAAGTGTAAAACGAACAGACTGAGGAACAGCTTCATTCCAGAAGCTGTAAGACTTCTAAACGTTGAAACCACTGCACCGACACTTTGTGGACACTCAGTCACTTTAAACACACTCTGGGTAACTGGGTCCTTGGGTACTACAATTTCATTCCACCCCCTGTACCACATGTGATGCCAATGACAATACAGTCTCCTTGAACCCTTGAATGCAAGTAAGGCCTGCAGCTCTTTACCACCATTCCAAGCTTTCCCCATTTGTGGCTCCTGGCCCTTGCTGTGGTGCGCTGGAGTCCCAGAGCCTTAGCAATGGCTTTGTAACCCTCTCTGTATGGCAGATTTCAGGGACTTTGTTTTTCCCATCTGTATTTGAATCTCGTTAGAACGTGGCATCACTGATGTGCCATAGCAAATTAGTTACAATGGATGATTGTGATGACGTGAGGCATTGCACACATCACAGAACACCTGAAGATTATGTACACTTACCTGTAACTGCTCAACTTTGTGTAAGATAATGGTCAAAGGGGAACTGAAGGGTCTGCCTTAGTTTTACCTTTTTAGGCGAACCCAACCTCTGTAGAAGAAGAGGGAAAAACAGAGTAAGTGGGACAGAACAGACTATGGTCGTGAACTCCAGGATCCCCTCAGGCCACTAATGGTTTAGCCCAGGGGAGGGGTAACCCGTTTAAATGTGGTGTTACTGGGGGTACTGAGAGGGGTTCCTCTCTTTTCAAGACAGAGCATGGATAGGGATCTGCATGACTTTGTAGTCATAGATCTAAACACTCTTGCCAATAGAGAATATCATTGTCGTTTTTTTTTTTTTTTTTAATATGTAACTAGTGTCTTCGTCGATGTGTAAATAAAGGTGAAGGGGAAAAACTACTCTTGTGCGTACCGCACCTTTTTCCAGACCTCAAGACTATTCGCCCGACACTACCCATAAAGGGCGCCCCCTAGCACGACTTTTGTCTGGTAGAAGGACGTACTTTTTCACAACGGTTCATAACGAACATTAGTATCCAATATTGTTTTGTATGATCACAAATCATACATAGTGTTCTATACAGTAATCCAGATTTTTGAATGTAGGCTGTATTGATTAGGGGACGATTTAGGGGACAGTGAATTGTCCAAATGGTCCAAAGGTAATCCAATAACGCTTAGTATCCAGAAAACACCTATTTGTAGCTTTAGTGTAGAATATCTGAAGTTAATTTGATTTCATAATCAAATGATGAATACAGTGTTGAAATATTACTACAGTGACGCTGTGACACACGAGTTGAATACATATCAGTCAACAGAATTCCTGAATTATCCAGAATTTTCCATCCAGAGGAATGGCGGGAGGCTACTTGAGCCAATGAAGAAACAACAGAACTGGGCATGATGACCTCACGTGCCTGCCGATTACGGTCCAGTCTGCTGAAGATGCTAAGCAGCCTAATGCCTTAAATATGCTCCCAGTCTGGTGCAGAGGAATGCCCAGTGGTTTTAAGTCTCAGACAGATCAAATATGTATATTGTGTGAAGAGGAGGTCACAGAGGAGGAGGGAGAGAGAAAGAGAGAGAGAGAGAGAGAAAGAGAGAGAGAGAGAAAGAGAGAGAGAGAGACAAAGACTTCTCAAGGCTTTATCTCCAGCAACTGAGATTTAAACACAAACGCTGATATACATACATCATTATTATCTGTCTCTAGATAAGGACAGACTGCGGACTCGTTCCTCTGAATTCTAATGAAGCGCTATATAATCTCATCTGCATATGAGCTGAAATAGGTCACATTATAATTTGACCTAATAATCATCATTATATGAGCACAGAAAGGCATTGTGTACGTGTACGGCATGTTCAAGCCCTCACATGTGAACAACGTGCCCAGCCATTTATGTTACTAAGCTCCTAAGCTTACCATGTACAGTTGTTTTGTGTTTTTGTTTATCGTTTATTTGGATAAACGAGTGCAATAACTTATTATATACAGTCATTAGTTTATCAGCTCCACTGAGCTTATAGGAGCACCAGTAGTTCTACTGGTCCAGACTGTGGTCCATCTGTTTCCCTGTATACTGTATTACCCTGTTCTTCAATGGGCAGGACCCCCACAGGACCACCACAGAGCAGGTATATGTGGGTGGAGGATCATTCTCAGCACTGCAGTGACACTGACGTGGTGGTGGTGTGTTAGTGTGTGTGGTGCTGGTGTGAGTGGATCAGACACAGCAGTGCTGCTGGAGTGTTTAGACACTGTGTCCACTCACTGTCCACTCTATTGGACACTCCTACCTTGCTGGTCCACCTTGTAGATGGACAGTCAGAGACGATAGCTCATCTGCTGCTGCACAGTGCAGTGTTGGTCATCCTCTAGTCCTTCATCGGTGGACACAGGACGCTGCCCTCAGGATGCTGTTGGCTGGATAGTGTTGGTTGGGGGATGATGGCCAGTGCTGTTTACCCTGGACAGCTGGTGTAGGGCCTCAGTTTAGGAACAGCTTTGTTGCCGGTGTTGTGCTGTGCTGACCCAGGTTGGATAAGCGGTTAGACATACAAGGCTGAAGTGGGCTTTGTTTCCGAAACCAAGTGGCCAGCGCACACATGTCCAGGTTTTTGCTGACCGCAGCCGGACCTTGTCATCAAAAATAAACTTCATTAACTTACGTGCAGCCGACAGCAGAGTAAATCCCAAAATTACCCTTATGAAATGATAATATATGGCAATGTATTGGAAAATATAGTGCAATATATTAAATAATATAATGTCATATATGGGAAACAAGTGCATATATTTTGCATATATTTATATAGTGATAAATATATTACAATATATTGTATAATACATAAGGAATTGTCGCTTTTCATATATTGTATGTATGGTAGTATAATATATATTTTCTTATATATTGTAATATATACATATATTGCCACATGTATGTATGAAAATATTCTGACATATATAAAACTATATATATTATCATATATATATATATATATATATATATATATATATATATATATATATATATATATATATATGCAAACACATATGGAGAAATACATATGATGTTTATTACATATAAAATGAAATATATTACAATATATAAGTAAAAATATATTATACTACCATACATACAATATATGAAAAGCGACAATTCCTTATGTATTATACAATATATTGTAATATATTTATCACTATATAAATATATGCAAAATATATGCACTTGTTTCCCATATATGACATTATATTATTTAATATATTGCACTATATTTTCCAATACATTGCCATATATTATCATTTCATAAGGGTAGCACATGATGCTACCTTCATCCTACGCTTTCCTTCTCCCATGCAGACTGTAGGAGCATCAGTGGAAAGGTGCATCACCACTCCTCTGCCTGCTAAGCCTGCCTGCAGGGGCTTTGCTTCCATATGGGGGTTTTGCTTTGCCTTTCAGGACCCCATCCTGTCTTGACAGTTTTCCTTCATGATCATTTCCTAACTACATGTTTGGGACAGGGGAAAATTGAAGTTCTTTTATTGACATGGGTTTGCAGCCATCAAAAATGAAAACTTACAAACAACCAAATAAAATTACTGTCAGCTTCTCAGCTGAGTGCTTAGATGAGTGTTGCTGAGTTTTAGCTGAGGTTTGAAGGTTAAACAGAGAATGGAAGTAGCTGTGCATTAGCGTCAGTGTTTGTGTATCACTTCACGTGTGAATCACCCGAGCCACGTTAGGATGTTAGGTGTGTAAATATGTATGATTTTTTCTCTGCTTGTTTGTGCGGTAAGTGGAAATGTGTCACACACACACACACACACACGCATGCACACACACACGCACGAACGCACGCACACACCCGCACACCCACACACACACGTACACACACACCCACCCACACACACACACACACACACGCACGCATGCACACACACAAACCTGCACGCACACACCCACCCACACACACGACACACACACACGCACGCACACACACACGCATGCATGCACGCGCACACACGCACACACACGCACGCATGCACACACACGCGCACACACACACACACACACACACCCACCCACCCACACACACACGCACACGCACGCACACACGCACGCATGCACGCGCACACACACACACGCACGCGCGCACACGCACGCATGCACGCGCACACACACATACGCGCACGCACGCACGCACACACACACACGACACACACATGCACACACACACACGCACGACACACACACACACATGCACACACACACACACCCACACACATGCACGCACGCACACACACACACACACGCACGCATGCACACGCACACACACACACACTACACACGCACGCATGCACACACACACACACACTCACACACACACACAGGCGTGCCCTCAGTTTTAAGTAACTGAAAGTGTTTGGTCGTCAACAAGCCACCTCATTATCACTCCATCAATCACACGCTAACACACTCCCACAGAGCCAGCCTGCATCATCTGTGTGTGTGTGTGTGTGTGTGTGTATGTGTGTGTGTGTGTGTGTGTGTGTGTGTGTGTGAGTGAGGGGGGGGGGGTGATAGAGCATGATATATTAATCCTGCTGCAGTATCTCTTCACTCTCTCTTTCTCTCTCCCTCTCTCTCTCCCTCTCTCCCCCTCTTTCTTTATCTCTCTCTCACTTTTTTCTTTCTCTCTGTCCTTCACTTTCTGTCTTTCTTTCTCTCTTTCTCTTGCTCTTTCTTTTTTTCTTTCTTTCTCTCTCTCTCACTCCTTCTCTCTCCCTCTCTTTCTTTATCTCTCTCTCTCTTTTTCTTTCTCTTTCTTTCTCTCTCTCTCACTCCCTCTCTCTCCCCCTTTCTCCCCCTCTTTCTTTCTCTCTCTCTTTCTCTCCCTCCCTCTTTCTTTCTCTCTCTCTCACTCCCTCTCTCTCCCCCTTTCTCCCCCTCTCTCTCCCTCTCTCTCTTTCTCTCCCTCTCTCTTTTTCTCTTTCTTCCACACTCCCTCTCTCTCTCCCTCTCTCCCCCTCTTTCTTTATCTCTCTCTCTCTCTCTCTCTCTCTCTCTCTCTCTCTCTCTCTCTCTCTCTCTCTTTCTCTCTCTTTCTCTCCCTCTCTCTCTCTTACCCCCTTACTCTCCCCCTTGCTCTCTTTCTCCCTCTCTCTCTCTCCCTTTCTTGATCTCTCACTGTCTCTCCCTCCTTCTCTCTCTTTCTTTCTTTCCCTCCCTCTCTCTTTCCCTCTCCCTTTCTCTCTTTCTCCCACTCTCTCCCCGTCTCTCTGCCTCTCTCTTCCTTTCCCTCTATCTCTCTCTCCCTCTCTCTTTTTCTCTCTATCCCCTTTCTTCTCCCTTCTCTTTATTTCTCTCTCTGTCTTTCTCTCCCTCTCTCTCCCCCACTATGTGACTTTACTGAAAATTTATTTATTTATTTATTTATTTATTTATTTCCACCACAGTGCTGCACATTAATGACTCGCCGGTGGTTACAGGGTACCTGATTAAATCTGTGCAATTGTCCAAAAACAAACTCCCCAAAAACTCACTGGTAGCTCATCGAAACCAAATGTGAGCGTTCACTCCTGAACACTCCTGTGTTAGTCGGGAGCAGAGGAGATGTTTTATTATGATGTGAATTTGATCAGTACTGATTCTGGTACCAGCCAGTTTTTTTTTTTTTTTTTTTTTTTTTTGGAAAACAAAAAAGTGTCCTTGAGATTTTTACCACCTGCTTCCGGCTTTTTAACAGAAAACAGTGATGCAATTAAACGAAACAGAAGCTGGGAGCGCAGACTCAAGTGCACCAGAACCAGCAATACATTATTCCTTATTTAACATGCATATTATTATGATGTATATTTAAGCAGGAAGCCTAATAATGGCTTTACAAAATAATATATATATATGTTATATACATGCAGCCCAGTGATCAGTGTCTCTAGTTGTGCAGGTTCTGGGTTTGTGTTGGACCAGAATTCCTCAGTTCTGTTTGATTCTCTACACTACTGGAACCATGTCTCCCAAACTCCAGATCAGATATTGTATTAGATCTGTTTATTTAGAAAATCACTAATGACCTCCAGAAGCCTGTTTTTAGAACCATGCTCGCTGTGCGTTTCACCCCAGCCACCGCTCGCCAGTCTCTCTGTAGGTCACTCGAGGTCATCTTCCGAAAATGAGTCACCTTGTGTGTTTCAGGTGATAGCCTTAAGGTGATCACACCTACCAACAAATACAAAGCCCAGGACTGGAAACTGGATTCAGTCCCCAAATCTGTCGACCCCAACTCTAGAAGAATTACAGGTCATGGCATAGGTTGGGGGCTATCAACCTTTTCTACCCCAAGGCCCACCTCAATATAACTATGAAGCATGGCAGCCCACCAGTGACATATAATGTGGACTGTGATCTGGAGATGCTGTCCATCATGGTTTCTGATGGTAGTGTGTCTCTGTGAGGTTTATGTGAGTCACTGAATAACTCACATAAACCTTTTCTAATATCTCCACATTTAAACACGGTAGGTGTGAAAGCACCGCAAGAAAGCTCTCCACCAGTGGCAGCTATGTTATCTCAGACTGAAGAGGTTTAATTAGCTTCCTGCTACTGTGACATTTTGATATGTACATTACTATACGTATATCTGTACTATTATATTTAATATAACACTAATATGGATATATATGACATTTCCAGCCCACTACAAACTACTGCCTCCACCTGAGTACAGGCCCACAGACAACTAGAGGGAGGTTCATGGTCCACTGGTGGTCAGCGGCGCACGGTATAGGTGATAATGAGGGTCAGGAGGTTGAATCATTTGGAAGATAATCAGGTGGGACTGTGACCGACCCTGCTTAAAAAACATTAACCGGAGTCTTCGCTCAAAGTGTGGACTTCACAACACACAGCGGTCAATACCAGCTACGTTTCAGTCAGATGGGATTTCTGAGGAACTCAGCTCGTTAGGCTTGACGAGGTCCTGAAGCTGTTCCTGGAGAGTTGCGACTGAGATGGAGAACGTTCAGATGGAGAATGTTGAGATGGAGAACGTTGAGATGGAGAATGTTCAGATGGAGAACGTTCAGATGGAGAACGTTCAGATGGAGAACGTTCAGATGGAGAATGTTGAGATGGAGAACGTTGAGATGGAGAATGTTCAGATGGAGAATGTTTAGATGGAGAACGTTCAGATGGAGAACGTTCATATCTTCCTGTTATGTTTTCTTCTCCTGTTTTTGTTTATCATAAAATAAATAGGTTAAGACGGAAACAGGAGGAGAGAAAGTTAGAGAGGAATGGAGAGATGGGAAGAAAAAGAAAGGGTGAAAAGAGGAAGGGAAAGGCAGGGAGAGTGAAGAAGAGAATGAGAGAAAGAGAAAGAGAGGAAGGGAGACTGTATGTGGGTAATAGGCAGCTCTGCCGCCCAAATACAGCATGAATCACATGGAGACATGAAAAGGTCACAGACTCAGGCTGTTACAAGTTACATGGCTGCAGGCCCTGGTGCTCTCTCTTTCTTTCTCTCTCTCTCTCCCTCTCTGTATCTCTCTCTGTACCTCTTTCTTTGTATCTCTCCCTCTGTATCTCTCTCTATTTCTGTCTGTGTACCTCTCTCTCTCTTTGAATCTCTCTCTCTGTATCTCTCTCTCTGTATTTCTCTTTCTCTCCCTCTCTGTATCTCTCTCTATTTCTGTCTCTGTATCGCTCTCTCTCTCCCTCTCTTTCTCTCTCTCTCTTTGTATCCTTCTTTCTCTCTATATATCTCTCTCTGTATCTCTCTCTCTATCTCTGTCTCTGTATTTCTCTTTCTCTCCCTCTCTGTATCTGTCTCTGTACCTCTCTCTATGTATCTCTCTTTCTCTATTTCTCTCTGTATCTCTCTCTTTCTGTATTTTTCTTTCTCTCCCTCTCTGTATCTCTCTCTATTTCTCTCTCTCTCTCTCTGTATCTCTCTCTCTGTATCTCTCTCTCTCTCTGTATCTTTCTCTCTCTGTATCTCTCTCTCTCTGTATCTCCCTATCTCTATCTATCTCTCTCTCTCTTTCTCTCTGTACTTCTCTCTCTGTATCTCTCTTTCTCTCTCTCTGTATCTCTCTCTGTATTTCTCTGTATCTCTCTATCTCTCTTTATCTCTCTGTATCTCTCTCTCTCTCTTTGCATCTCTCTCTCTCTCTCTCTCTCTCTCTCTCTCTATCTATTTCTGTATCTGTATCTCTCTCTCTGTATCTCTTTCTCTCTCTCTGTATCTCTCTATCTTTTTCTGTATCTGTAATTCTCTCTCTGTATCTCTCTCTGTATCTCTCTATCGCTCTCTCTCTCTCTCTTTCTGTATCTCTATCTCTTTATCTCGCTATCTCTCTGTATCTCTCTCTCTCTCTTTACCTCTCTCTCTGTACCTCTCTCTCTGTACCTCTCTCACTCTGTATTTCTCTGTCTCTCTTTCTCTCTTTATCTATCTGTATCTCTCTGTATTTCTCTCTCTCTGTCTCTCTCTATCTCTCTCTCTCATCGTACGGTCATAAGGGTCCACCAGCAGTGGCTAAAATCCCACTCTACAGGGAATTCTCCTCGGACGACATCCACCAAATCTGACCCACTGCGCAATTCTTTGGTAGAAGAGTGTCTGAGCATTGATGAGTGCTGGTGAAGATGTTACACCCTGTTAGTTATGTTTCAGTCACAGGGGACTAATTTCATATTTGGCGAGATCATTAATGTATTGCTTTTCATGGCATCTGTTTTTCCAGAGCGGTTTCCGTATACGGAGAATATGTACGGGGAACTGAGTGGGAACATGTGAAACTTTAATCGTGTGTATTTAAAACAGAAAGCTAATTAATTTTTCAGTGAAATGGCCACTTATAACCACCTGCTCTCCGAGCCGCAGTGTAAGGCTCTGTCCTCATCCTCATGGTCCTAATAAACGCTGTGTCCAGATTCGCGAACCCTTGTCCGTTCCTCCCTCATTATGTTGGAGCTTTAAAACGCTGTCATGGGTGACCTTTGCAAACTTCACCTCCGGCTCACACTGCTGAAAATGAATGGACTTATCCTCCTGCATTACGATGTGCAAACCTTTGCAGATTAATTAGTGTCTAAATCACATTCGGCCTCCGCTGAACATCTTACCTTAAAGCGGCAACACCTATAGAAGGGGGTTCAGGGCTGCTACAGCTCTCTGCGAGGCACGCCGATGGCTGAAGACTCTTTATCAGAAACCCTTTCCTTGTAGCTCCGCTTTGTTGGCAAAGACTGGTGGGTTAATATTTTGGGTATGGTGGACAGCATGACGATCGTCCACTATGCAAACAATGTCTGGTCAGCAGTTGGTCTGTGGTCAGAAACTAAGCAGCTGTGGAGCAAAAGATGGACCACGGTCTATACAATGGACAGTGGACGTGTGTCATCTCTTCTGAAATGTAGGGTGTTAGTAGGGAGTCGTTGGTTCCTCCTTTGCTCCGGTAACAGCCTTTGCTTTTCTGGGAAGACCAGGTCATCCTGGGATACTGCATATCCCCCACGTCAAAGGACACCCATCCTGGCAGCTTACCAGCCCAAGCCCAAGAGCCAGGGGTGCGCCTGGCCCTAGCCAGCATACCCAAGCCGCGTAATTCCTCTCCCAGGGCTACATCCTTGCTGCTGTGGCTCAACCTGAACGTGGCAACAGCTCACCATATCAAATTCCATGCCACCAGGGATGGAAGCGACAACAAAGGCCTTTCCCTCAGCCTCCCATCACTTTTCCCGCCTCCCACAATGGATACTCCCGCCATACACACTGACTGGTGGGCTCCTCCCTTGCACCGGAGCCCTGATTCCTTGCCTCAGCCTGCCACTGGTGACTGACCCGCGCTGGACCTTTCAGCCATCTAGTGTGGCTCTCTGTCATACTGCACTCGATTCACAGCCTGCAGCCAATACCGAACCTCCTAGCCTCTTCGCGTCTGGTGACCAGGCAGGCCAAGAAAGTGTTGCGTCCTAGCAGAGACATTCCTGGGAAACCCTCGCTGTGTGTGGGCGGGTATTATCCTGCGGAGGAATGCCAGTTGGAAGCCCTGTCATGAGAGGCAACACATGTAGGATGTCCTGGACATACTGCTGAGCTGTTAGTGTCTCCTGTATCACTCCCAGATCATCACATCAGCAGTTGGGAGCGTGTGTGTCGCTCCACAGCAAAGGCAGAACTGCAGCGCCCTCCATGAAGCCTCCATACTTGAACCCAACCATTGTCAGATCCAAAACACAACCTCAAGACGATACGGTTCTGGTTCCATAGCAGTCCAGGTTTCTCATTCACACCACCACTACAAACGAAGGCGGCGGTGGCTGGCTGTCAGTAGCAAGACATGTGATGGGCACCGTGACACCAAATTTCCTTCTGCTAAGTGTCTGGAAACGGTGTGGGCAGAAACAGGGACGTGTAAGGACAGTGCCACCTGTGTCCAGGTGGGCAAGGATACTGTGGGAGGTGCTTGTGCTTGTTGGTGTGTCAAGTGGCCTATCTATGATGGTGGTCTGTTTGGGCTGTTCAGAGCCTGTTCATTGCATGGGTGTGCCCTCACGTAACCAGACCACACCTGTAATCATTTATCCATCTACCTGAGACGTAACTGCATGCCGACACAGTGCCACCTGTGTCCGGATGGTGGAGAAGGACGCTGTGGGAGGTGCTTGGGCTTGTTGGTGTGTCAAATGGCCTATCTATGATGGTGGTCTGTTTGGGCTGTTCAGAGCCTGTTCATTGCATGGGTGTGCCCTCACGTAACCAGACCACATCTGTAATAATTTATCTGTCTACCTGAGACGTAACTGCATGCTGAGTTCGGCAGCAATCGGACGTTTCTACCTGGGTGGGTTGTTTATTGTGTCAATGAATGTACAAGTACCAGGCACGAACCGCACTGATACTGAGTGAACATGAGCTCGTACTGGTAACACTTGGCTTGATTTAACTGCAGGCGTGCACTCTTGTGTGCGTGATGGATCTGTCTATGGATGGTGAGAGGCATGAGTAACTGACACTGATGTCTAGTTGGTTCGGACTTGCACTTTTGGAATGAACAGCTTCCCCATGTCTTTATTAGGAACCTGTTCCAGGGCTGGGTTTGAGAACATTAGCTCCGTCATGGCATATTTCTCTAGACACTGTAATATGCGTGTCAAATTGGCGTATTTGAATACTGCCCTGCTGTTTAGATGTTTATGGATGGTATGATGACTGACACTTTTCACTTAACGAAGTCCAGCCCCTGTCATGATGGATGATGTGTTTTTCGCTGTATTATTGCACACCAGCTAGCAATTGCTTTGCTTCTAGAATGGATGTTTTTTTTTTTTTTGACTCCACGTCCAGATAGATTGGGAATTTGAGATAGATGCAGCCATGTGCTGTCAGTTAAAGCGTATAGTTATACATTCTGGAGCTTGTTAATATTGTGCCAGATTTAGCCACGTTTTGTTCATGGTTACTTCCAGCAGCTTTTGTAAATGCAATTATTCCACTCCTACGATGACTTAAACAGTGTGTATCTTAGACAAAGTGTGAAGTGTTCTGCATCCTCCGCTTATTAATGCTTTATTTACGCGCTACCTCCACTAAAGGTCACGTCACAAACGCGGCAAAGCACTCTAAACATGAACAAATGACCATAAATAGCCCAACCACAGGAACTGCACCATAGTAGTAGTAATGGATCTTTAGAGTGGGAGGAATGGGAGGAGTTCCACCAGTGACAGAACTTTAAATAAGGAAATATGTTCACAAGCTTTATTAGGAAAAAGTATTTATTAGGTTTATACTTCTACTTCAACCGGTTGTGTCACATTTAGCAACAGCAACTAGAGCCTAATGGAATTTTGGCCAGCCATTCTTTGCAGAGATGCTCAAATCCGGCCACACTGGAGGGTCTTAGAGCACCCTACTGAAGGGACAATGTATGATCATGAATTTGACGGATATGGACTAATTTGTAAAGCCACACATACAGAACAAGAGTCTCTCAGTGTGGCGTCAGGCGAACACAGCATGCCAGACGTCTCGGTATGGAGCTGTAGAGGTTCCTAATGGAGTCCTGTGATAATCCATCCCAGGCAGCTTGAATATCCTCACAGAGTTCCTGCAGATGGTACGGTAGGGGTGGAGGTGGAGCGACACCAGGTCTTCTGGACGTTTATCATGTGACAACAAGTCATTCATCTTGGTGTTGACCAACGTGACCCCACACGCGTCGCAATCATCTCCATCGACAAGACAAAAGCTGGACTCGTCACTGAAGATGACCTCCTGCAATTCTGAGTCACGCCATGACAGTCCGGCATGACACCATTGCAGTCTTTGGCCACGTTGACGTGGTGTTAACGTAGTCCTAGTCCTGCGTTGTGCAGTCGTCTGTCTGCAAAGGTGCTGGAACTAACAGGATGACTGATGGAGGGCATCACTGCTCACTGAATGTCATTGATCATTTTGTCAATCCATGCATCTCGGACAATTCGTTGGGTCCTTAATGTCGCTGGTGCCTGGCCTTCTTCTGTACACTGCCAGGAAAACCATGCCATGGTGGCATCCGCATGACCTGTCTGACACGCAATATGTTGATAAGTCCATCCCACTTCCTGGAGCCCTACAATGCGACCCCTCTCCAACATCGTAACTCTTCCCTGAGGCATACCATGCATGCAACGGATGCTACCAACAGGATGATTATATAGTCAGTCAGGCACAGCAATATGGGGTGTCCTTGCTTACATCACATGTGTGGATGAGTGTGAAACTTGAATGATGGTCTCATGATGTCCTACCCAACAAGTTTCAGTCCTGTTGGTTGATTCGTTCTGATGATAAGTGTATATACAGGGGTTGGACAATGAAACTGAAACACCTGGTTTTAGACCACAATCATTTATTAGTATGGTGTAGGGCCTCCTTTTGCGGCCAATACAGCGTGAGTTGGTCTTGGGAATGACATATACTGCGTCCTGCACAGTGGTCAGAGGGAGTTTAAGCCATTCTTCTTGCAGGATAGTGGCCAGGTCACTACGTGATGCTGGTGGAGGTTCGTCCTTCTTGGTGGTATGCTGACATTAGCCTGGATACCGTGGCTCTTGATACATCACAAAGACTTGCTGTCTTGGTCACAGATGCGCCAGCAAGACGTGCACCAACAGTGTGTCCTCTTTTGAACTCTGGTATGTCACCCATAATGCTGTGTGCATTGCAGTATTTTGAGCAGAACTGTGCTCTTACCTGCTAACTGAACCTTCACACTCTGCTCTTACTGGTGCAATGTGCAATTAATGAAGATTGGCCACCAGGCTGGTCCAATTTAGCCATGAGACCTCCCACACTAAAATGACAGGTGTTTCAGTTTCATTGTCCAACCCCTGTATATACATACATACATACATATTATCAAGTTTTATTCTATGCACTGCATGTTACGCAATCATAGAGGCATTAAAATTGGTTCATTATAAGTAAAAAGGTCCTCAAGATTAGACAAGTTCAGTACTTTGTGTCTTTTACCACATGAAAGGTCTTAGAACGCCATGAAGCTTTTAACTGGTGCAAAGAAAATCAAATGGCAGAATCAAACCCATCCAAGTCAGGAGCCACCTCGAGCGTGTCTCAGAATCACCTCCAGGTCCAGAGTTAACTCAGACCGTGCGCGTTCATAGCCCGCAGTAATGATCTACCCATCTAATGAGGTGCGGGGATTTAGCCTTACAGCCTGCGTTTTTTATCTTCATTTAGCCAAAGCATGGAGAGGGATAGCTAGCATTAGCGCTAAGGAAGGTAATTACATGCAAATGCTGCTGGCTTAGCCTTGCTTCCCAGGTGTCCGACGGCGAGGGTCTCTGCTGGGGAGATTGAACGTTTCTCCTACAGTAATAATGCTGGAGTGTCTGCGCTTGATGAATGGTGGGGTATTAGAGACAGGCCCAGTGCAGCCGTGGGGTGGATAGGGGGAAAGGCAAAAGGGGGGTATGGGAAGAGAAGGAGCTTCTGAGCTTTGGTGCCTCTGTGTCCAGCAGGCAGATAAGGAGCTTGTTTTAGGCTGCGAGTGACAGGAGGGAATTTAGTGTCCTTGTCCACTTAAAGATCTCTATAAGTCTTGCCTGTTCCTGCATTCATTACAATCAGGGCTGTAATGAATGCCATACAGTTGCGTTCGGTGTCTGAATGCCGATTATGTGGTTTCCAGGGTATTCAGCAAAGCAATTACGTACACGGCGAACAAGAAACCCATTCAAAGCACTTCGACAAGACTTTGGCGCACCCTTGACTTTGTAAGCATCATGCTTGTAGGACGTAGCATAGATTAGCAGCACTTCTGGGCAGTCAATGATACAGCCCACTCCCTGGAAAGTCAATATTCCAAGATTCACCTTTATTTCTCCAACATCTCTGAATGCTTTCGTGGTTAATAGGTTATTGACACATTCATGTCCAACACGGATGACACAGGACTTTCTCTGATTCATTTAGAGTCTCGGGAAGCTGGGAGGCTTGTAGCCCAGGCCATAGACATTGAAAGTTGCTGTCTGTTGTGTATGTCCACTAGGACAAAATCTGGTGCTCATACACAGCTATGGTTCTTAAAACGGGAAATAAACAAAGTGGCTGGGCTCAGGAGCCATGCAACACTCCTCCAGCCGATCAACAACAGGGGGCGGTCATGCTACTGCAGTGGGCAATAAGAAGGGAAATATGCTGGAATATGTTGCGCTGAGAGACCTCAGACAGCTGATGAGGCTTAAGTTGGCTTCTCATTTGCCAGCTTCTTGTTCATATTTTACCGTGCCACCTTAAATAGTGCCTGGAATAGGTAACATTCCTAATAAGTGCCTGAATGTAACTACTGCCCCATTTAAGCTACTTGTTTGATCTTTCCAGTTCCACCTTAAAGGGTGCTGTAGTTATATCAAGGTGCCTGAATGCAACTACTGCATTGTTTTAACTGGAACTGGAAATTTCCACCAGGAAGCTGAGGTAAGCCAAAATGTAGCCTAATAGGCTGTACTGTTTAAGGTGGAGCACCTAAACTGGAACAAGAAGCTACCTTCAGTTCAGCTCTTGAAAGCCCAACCCATGGGAGAACTTACTTGGCTATTACGAGATACCACTGATGGGAAAAACATTAGATCAGACAATTTTCTGTCAGCCATATTGGGGATTTAACCCTTTGTTACCAAGGGTAGTGTCTCTTAATGTGGTGTTGGGCTTCCATGTTTGCCAACACAACATGCCAGACGTCTCGGTATGGAGCTGTAGAGGTTCCTGGTGTCCTGTGATAATCCATCCCATGCAGCTTGAATACCCTCACACAGTTCCTGCAGATGGTGCGGAGGGGTGGAGGTGGAGGGACACCAGGTCTTCTGGACGTGTGACAACAAACCGTTCATCTCGGTGCTGACCACGGTGCCTCCACACACGGATTCGTTGGGCGTCTCCACCAAGACTAAAGTGGAACTCGTCACTGAAAATGACCCACTGCCATTCTGAGTCACTCCATGACAGTCTGGCACGACACCGCTGCAGTCTTTGGCGACGTTGCTGTGGCGCTAAGGATAGCCAACGTATTGCTCTGTGTGCATGCAGTCCTGTGCCGTACGCACTGACAGGATGACTAACGGAGGGCTCACTGCTCGCTGGATGTCCGCAATCATGGGTCAGTCAGGTACAGCGATAAGGCTTGTCCTTACCTACATCACATGCACGTCCAGGCGTGATACCTGAATCTATCGCATGTCTCACAAGGTCCAACCTACCCACCAAGTTTCATTCCTCGGTCGGTTGATTTATACTGTGAGTGGAGCTTGAGAATAAGAAAGCTCAGTTCCTTATTAAACCACCTATTCAAATATGAATTGATTAGCATTCCCAGGAGCGGCCGTATCTGTATCTCCCTTGATGAACCAAATAAAGCCTTCTTTGATGCTGATTTCTGCATCTGAGCTAAATGGAACATTTAAATATTAATGTTAATGTAGATGTGGAGAGACACACACAGCTAACCCTGATGATATAATTACAACCCTGATAGCATAATTAAGCGTATATGTGACTGACTACATCACAGCTAGTGTGCCCACACCTAGACCCTCTACTACACAAACATTTACGAGCATGTGAATACGACATAGACTTCCGGAAGCACTGACACATGAAATGTGTTTTGCTTCCTATCAATCTCTGCCCTCCTCTCTCTCTCATTGCACCACACTTCTACCCCCACCCTTCCAGCCGGCCTGGGTGTCATCCACGCTAAAATGCCTGCCGGGGTGTCAGTCACATTCTTAATGGTGATAAATACCTCCAGAGTTAGCCCTGGGAATCGATTCCTTCATCCTCCATTCTATCAGCACGGCTCTATCTGGCGTTCCACACTCACGTACACAATGAGGAACCCCTCAGGGCCTTGTAGGCCTTCAGGAATGGCGTAATGACTTGGTGTCTGTAAGTTTTATTTCCAATAGAGTCATCATGAGCATGGAAACATTCAACACATAAGAGTCTATGGCAACCCTGGCCCATTAAAAGCTCTATTTCATTGCTAGAAATACATCGATCAATTATCCATTTTTACTTTTATGCATCATTTGAATGCAGCGCCTACCATTTACCTAGTGACCAAATGTCATGATGAATGGACTAACAGAAATGGCCCCAAACTACTTGGGTAGAAGTCTGGTTCCATTGACTTACATTGAAATATAATGAGGTTTTTGGCCTCTCCTGTAAAGTTACAATTTCTGATGATTGGTGATTGGTTAGTATATGAGACAAACCCAGCTGGACGGATTAGCGGCCTGTCCAAGGTGTCTCCTGCTTTCTGCCCAATTGGGCTGTAGGGGTGGAGGTAAAGTGACACATGGACAAGACGTGTGAGGTGTGACAAGAAACTATTCGTCTTGGTGCTGAACACGATGCCTCCACAAATGGTCGTCTCCACCAAGACTAAAGCAGGAGCTCCTCATTGAAGAGGACCTGCTGACATCCTGAGCCAGTCCATGACAGTCTGGCATGACGGCATTGCAGTCTTTGGCGGCGTTGCTGCGACGTTAAGGCCAGTCCACGTCATGGTCTGTGTGCATGTAGTCCTGTGTCTTATAGCCCTCTACCAATGGTGCTGCACTAACAGGGTGACTCATGGACGGGAATCACCGCTCGCTGGATGTCCACAATCGTGGCTGCTGGGTCAGTCAGGTACAGCGATAAGGCTCGTCCTATGAGACAAACCCAGCTGGACAGATTAGCGGCCTGTCCAGGGTGTCTCCTGCTTTTGCCCCAATTGTGCTGTAGGGGTGGAGGTAAAGTAACTCCAGGGCTTCAGGACATGTGATGTGTGACAAGAAACTGTCGGCTTGGTGCTGACCACGGTGCCTCCACACATAGATTGGTTGGTCGTCTCCACCAAGACTAAAGAAGGAGTTGCTCACTGAAGATGACCTGCTGACATCTTGAGTCAGTCTGGCATGACACCATTGCAGTCTTTGGTGGCGCTGCTGCGACGTTAAGGCCAGTTAACGTCATGGTCTGTGTGCATGTAGTCCTGTGTCTTACAGGCGTCTTCCAATGGTGCTGCACTAATTGGGACGTCTACCAATGGTGCTGCACTAATTGGGACGTCTACCAATGGTGCTGCACTAATTGGGTGATTCATGAAGGACACCACTGCTCGGTGGATGTCTGTAATGGTGGCTGCTGGGTCAGTCAGGTACAGCGATAAGTCTCGTCCTATGAGACAAACCCAGCTAGATGGATTAGCAGCCTGTCCAGGATGTTTCCTGCTTTCGGCCCAATGAGCTCTAGGATAGGATTCAGCAGCCCATGCGGCCGAGGAGGACAGTGTGGTTTAGAAGATGAGTGATCCTGCATAGTTAGGCTGTACAAGTCTGTTATAACTTGCCCAAATATTGGTGTGGACTAGTGTGCATCAGTATGTTCACTTGTATTTTGGCCCAGATTTGAGACATATGGCCCAAACTGAAGGCCAAGCTGAACGCAAACACTTGAGGCTTTCATGCCAGCATGTGTTTGGAGTACTTACATTGACTCTTTGTGGTTGAAGCAACACCGTACTCATGTGTATTGCTCCTGCATGTGTTAAAGTTTCCGCTTTGCCTGATTTGCCCTCATACAGAGCTTCCCAATGAAGCTGCTCACGGCCCGAAACCGAGAAGCGTGCTTTGAAACTGTGCTACAAAGCAATGTGTGTGTGTGTGTGTAGGTGTGTGTGTGCGCGAGAGCTTTCTGACACTGTCCTTGGTTTCATAGAACACACACACTCATATGCACACACGAGTGTGCGCGTGGGGATACGAGCTTTGTGCCGAACTCTTCTTTATGCGCCCCAGGCTTCACATTACGCCGCAGCAGAATAGAGAGAAAGCAAAGCCGGCTAACCTCCATAAAAGCTAATGAGTGATGTAACTGCTGCCTCTACAGTAAAAACCATCTCTCCAGGTACGAGCCTACAGCCATCACCTTAAGTGTGCTTTTATGACACCAGTTAATGCAACCATGACTGCTGTAGTTAAGTAAATTTGCACAGCGCTGTTATTGGAAGTGGACCGCCTCCGTTGGGGGCGACCGCCTTCGCCACTTTGGCTCGTGATTTCTGGCCTTTTTGATTGGACACGACTTCTTAAGAAGTGGGCTTTTGTGCTCAATACAGTTTTGTATCTTTTTAAAAGTTCATTTTTCATTAACTTCGTTCATTATCCACTGCAGCAACTGGCCCTGAACTAACCGGCATGCACCGTGCCGAGCCAGGCGGCGATCGGTCTGCACAGTGTTGGGTTACATCCATCAAATTTGGCCCAACTGACCAACACTTTGATGCAAGAGTGTCGGAACATTGATGTGGCCTACATCCAGAAACCTGTCCAGTCCATGCCCAATCCAGTCCCAGCTGTTATTGGTGCTCATGGAGGTGTTACACACTTGTCTGGTTTTTAGTCTGGTGGGCTTCTGATGATGTATATGGAAGGCCACTGACTCCTCTCCATATTTTATTGTTTATCTTGAGCTCTTGTGATATTTATAACACTTTCTCAGTTTCCAGCCTTAGCAGGCAGCTTTTTAGAAAGAACTTGGGCTCGGATCACACTGCAGGGGTCGAACTAAGCGGCCCAAAGAATGTGGAAAGACAAAAAAGTGTGTGTATTTGTGAGTGTGTGGCCCTCGGCAGCCTGTTGATTTGAAATGGGGTCAGCAGCAGGTGTGCTGTCTGAAAGTGTGAAGCGCCGTCCGCCCGACTGACCCCCTCCATCCCACCCACCACTCAGCTGGGCAGGAGCTACAGGCAGAGAGTTTTACAATATCCCATAGAGGATTCTGATATATTGTATATCATATGATACACGTTACCAAAATATGATACATGGTGATTGTATTAGCATATCGTCACTGTCCAATGGAAAACAAGT
This sequence comes from Prochilodus magdalenae, assembly GCA_024036415.1. NCBI lineage: Eukaryota > Metazoa > Chordata > Actinopteri > Characiformes > Prochilodontidae > Prochilodus > Prochilodus magdalenae. Next base: position 46,637 of record JAMWET010001014.1, read on the forward strand.
ATCTCCAAAATGGCAACTTCACAGGAGAGGCAAAAACCTCTTTACTTCAATGTAAGTCAATGGAACCAGACGTCTTTCCAAACAGTTTTGGGTTGGTTTGGATTTTCGGTGGTCCATTCATCATGAGATTCCCGCTCAGTGTAAACAGCAGCTGCTATATTCAAATGATCCATAAAAGTAAAAATGGACAAAAGTTTAAAAGTTTATAACTAACATTCTATGCATATTAGTCATACATAGACATACATAAGCCACTTCATATAGGACATAGACTCATCATCAAAAGACCAGCTGCACTCAGAAGGAGGTGTGGGATTGCGGTGCTGTTGGGAAGGAAGATAAACTTTACCAGGATCAATAACTGATGATAAATTTAGACTGATATGATCAATATTTATTGAGCTACACATACAGAAGTCTGTCTCTCAGTATGGCCAACACAACATGCCAGACATCTCGGTATGGACCTGTAGAGGTTCCCAAAGAGACACATCTCCAAAGTTCGGTCTTAAAAGCTGGTTTAACTGTGTCTGCTTCCTCTCACCATCCAAATAAGCCCAAACACATTCAGTGATGTTGAGGTTCTGGGCTCTGGGGTGGTCAGTCCATTGTTCTAAGCACACCCGTAGCTACTTTGTTGGATGTGTCTGTCTTCCTTTCTCAGTGAGGGGTTTCTTGAACAGCTATCCTGAAGGGGCAGGGTCTACAAGGTCTTGTAAACTAGCTTACAGGTTTTCATACATGGTAGAGTCACATTATTATGACCAACGGCTAATATCCAGGGTAACTACTGTGTGCAGCACGGACAGCAGCTAGACAGGATGGGAGTGTCCTGGTAGGTTGTCTCAGGTATTTAGAACCATGCTGACGACAGTGCATTCCACAGCTGCTGGTGGGAGCATGGGGGAGGATCCTTAGAGTGAACATGACGATCGAGGTGGTCCCACAGATGTTCAATTGGGTTCAAGTCTGGGGAATTAGGGGGTCAGGGTAGTACTTGGAAGTCTGGGTCATGGTCTTACAGCCTATGTCAGATATTTCTAGCCATGTGACTTGTTGCATTGTCTTGCTGGGAGATCCCATCCAGCCCAGGGAAGACTTTCAGCATGTATGGGTGTCCTTGATCTGGAAGGATGGATTCATACCCCAATGGGTTGAGAGTGCCTTCCACGTGGATGAGTGGGCCCAGAGAATACCACATCAACGTGACTTACTTCATAAGCTACGTACTGCTGCCATCGAAAGTACGAAGTGGTCATAATAATGTGACTCGACGGTGTATACTGTATAGTCAGAAATATAGAGGTATCCCGTTTACCACACACAGACTACAGAGAGAGAAATGAAGCAGACAGACAGTAAACAGCCAACAGACTGGAAGAGGAGCATTCCTGAAGGACACATGCACTCACGTACATTAGCGGAGTGTCTCATTCTCTCTGGTTTCCAGCAGGCGCAGGAGCCGAGCGTGTGGCTCTTTATTCTGAGTGTGTTATTTACTAATAAATTACAGCTGCCATTCAGAGGAACTCAGCAACAGGCTTTCACCGCACACCACACCATCCCAGTTACACAGAGAGGGACACCAGGAGAAACAGAGCAGGACAAGGGACAGAGAGAGGGGTGGAAGCGGGGCAAAACTGAAAGAGAGGAAGAAACTAAGAAAGAAAGGATGAGAGATAGAAAGGGGTGAAGATGGAAAAAGTGCAAGATGTCAAAAGAAAACGAGAGAAAAAGACGGGAGGACAAGGATACAATCAGAGAAGAAAAGAATGAGAGGGATAAAGAGAATGAAAAAAGCAAAAAAGGGACAGAGTAGGAGAGAGAGAGAGAGAGAGAGAGAGAGGGGGGAGAGAGAGGTGGGGGGTGGTGGATGCTGTTTTTACTCCTCCTTTTTCCTTCATGTCTGGGTAAGCAATCTGGTCATGCAGTGAGGCCATCCATCATGGTTATAGCCTGTGAAGAGGATGTCTGAAACTCAGGGTCGATGCTTTCCTCCCTCTCTCTCTCCCTCTCTCTCTCATTGTCCCTGTTTCTCATCTCTCTCTCTCTCTCTCTCTCTCTCTCTCTCTCTCTCTCTCTCTCTCGCCTCCTTTTGTCCCCGGTTAACAGAAAACACTGCAATTCTCCAGTGCTCATAGAGCAAGTATCTTAACTTAGGGGTCTCTCTCGATCCAGCCCCCCTGTAACTGTCTCACTCTCTCTCTCACTCTCCCCTCTCTCTTTCTGTCATTCTTTCTTTTCATTTCCTTCTCTTTCTTATGATCTCTCTGTCTCTCTAATCATTCAATTTCCCCCTCACTCGCTCTCTCTTCCCGTCTCTCTCTCTCCCTGTCTCTCTGTCTCTCTATCTCTCTCACCCTCTCTCGCTCTTTCTATCTCAAACCTTCTCCATTCTATCTCTCTCTTACTCTCTGTCTTTCTCCCCCCTCTTTTTATCCCTCCGTCCTTTTCTCTAACCCTCTCTCATTCTAGCTCTTTCTCTCTTTCTCCATCTCTTTCTCTCCTTCTCCTCTCTCTCTGTCTCACTCTCGTCTCTGACTGTCCATCTACAAGGTGGACCAGCAAGGTAGGAGTGTCTAATAGAGTGGACAGTGAGTGGACACAGTGTCTAAACACTCCAGCAGCACTGCTGTGTCTGATCCACTCACACCACCACCACGTCAGTGTCCCTGCACTGCTGAGGTATGCTCTCGGTCCTGACCTCATTGCTCTCACACTGACCAGACAGCCCCTCTCTCTGGTCAGTCAGCGTTTCCTCTGTATCTGTATGTGTGCATGAGGCTGGAGACCCCCGTGTCTGTGGGAGGTAAAAGGCTGAGATACAGAATGTTTCTGTTTTCTGTCAGACTCACACAGCGCGGGGGTCTCCACTAAACAGGGCAGCATTTCTCCCACTGCTGAATACTGGCCGATCGATGGGTGGCATCATAACTCACTGATAAGGAAGACGAAGGAGAGAACAGACGTCCAGTCGTGTTCTTGTTTAATCTCTGATTAACAGTGTGTAGATCATGGTTAGAGTTTGGGTGTGTGGGCCATGCTGGAGGAGTGTGTGTGTAGGGGGGGGGATGTTTATCTGTTTTTGAACATTTTCAGGTCAAAACATTCCTAACGTTCGTGGATAAGCAGATCGGAAAATGGGCTCAACTCCAGAAACAATAAAATAGATTTGCTACATAGGTATATGATATATAGCTACTATAATAGTATGTAACACACACAATACAGTTTACTACATATATATATATATATATATGTATATATATATATAACAAAAACTGTTCATTACTTATGGGTTCTGACGTTAGGACAATTTTTTCAAAATTATTTATGTTATTACATGTATACAGCATTAATACTGTACATCTACAAGGTGGACCACCAAGGTAGGAGTGTCTAATAGAGTGGACTGGGAGTGGACACAGTGTTTAAACACTCCAGCAGTGTTTCGAATCGATTCCTGAATGGACAGCTACTCTGATATCACTGCAGGTTGGCAGGGCTGCCCTCAGAGCAGCGCTAGTAGTCTGGTAGCAAATGCAGCAATGTTCTTGTGTATATATATATATATATATATATATATATATATATATATATATATATAGAGAGAGAGAGAGAGAGAGAGAGAGAGAGAGAGCATATAGATAATCTATATACACTTTATTACATGTATGTGTGCTTACATTTATGTCATGCACAGGACAGTGTGTTGTGTATATGTAGAATCCGTGGTTCTATCAATTATGACAATTCGTCCAGGTCCTGCAGAAGCAAAGCAGCTCCAGACCATCACACTGCCACCACCATGTTTCACTCATGGTATAATATTGTTATGGAGGGATGTGGTGTTGGTGTATACACCAGATGTAATATGACTCATGACATGATACAGACAAACAAAAATGTCTTGGGTTCAATAGACACCTATAGAGAACATTTTTGGAAAAATAAAGTGCAGGGCTAATATGTGAGCGCACATGGTGAAATGGGATTGGACTTCACATATGCCTGTCTGTGTGTGGGACTATGCTCCCATTCATATAGACCATGTATGCAAACTAAGCTGCATGAACAGCCTGTTTTGTCTCTTGCTCGAAGTTTCCCGTTCCACCTTAAAAGCTGCGGCAGTTACACTCTGCTGTATGTGATAGGTAATAGAATGTAACTGCTGCACCAGTTTAAGGTGGAACGGGAAAATTTGATTCCTGAATAGACCGCTACTCTGATAGCACTGTAGACTGGCAGGGCTGCCCTCAGAGCAGCGCTAGTAGCCTGGTAGCTAAGTTCTTGTTGATGTTTCTGGTGCTCTGTTGGGTACATGAATGGTCCTTCATTTTGTAGGGGGGATTTCAACCACTATGCCTGTTCCAACGAACAAGGTGACACTCCAGAACAAGGCATAGGAGTAAATCTAGGTGGGACTGGGTCTGGGTCTCCAGGAAATGAATGGAAGTCTATGCAATGTCCCCACAAATCAACTTAAACAAGCATGGGTGAGGTGTCATACTGTAAAGTGTGTGTGATCAGGCCAGTTGTGTGTCCAGGATTCTAAACTCCGCCTCCCCAGGGGGACGCTCAGCGAGTAAACGGTCCCTGTTTCTCGGCGTCCCCTCAGCTCCGTCCCTCTGGAGCCGCTCTGCTTTTCCTCTTAGCTGTAATTTTCTGCTCCATTGGACAAAACGTCTGACGTATTTACACATTCCCCGTGTGCAAATGTTGAAAGAAATCAAGTAAAGCATCCCATTATTGTGATTTGTGTCAGACGGGGAATTCCCCAGCGGGGGGCAGACCAAAGATATCCTCTCCGTACCACCTGGCGCGTGCGTGTGTGTGAAAGGGTAAGCCAAAGACATTCTTCCCGGTGAAGGAGGAATAAGCCGGGTGGATGGAGAGCTCTCTGCCGTGTGTCTGGGGATCAATAGGAATACATTAGAAACAAGCAGGAGGAAACTGCAGCAGGAGGAACTGATGTGGTTCCACTGTGCGCCTCATTCGTCATACCTTCAGAGCATCCAGCATGAAAGTCTCATCTCTCTATTCCTCTCTCCCTTCTCATTCTTCTCTGCCTCCTCTGATTTCCCTTCCATTCTCCCACTGCGTGTCTCTCTCCTCTCTGTCTTTCTCTCTATCCTTTTCTTTCTCCTTCTCCTACACTCTCTTCCTCTCTTGCTGTCCTCCATCTCTTTTCTTTTTCTTTCTCCCCCACTTTCCTGTCTTTGCTATCCTCTCTCTCTCCATCTCTCCCTCTCTCACTTTCGTTCGCTACGCTATGACTCATCCGTCTGTTGATATTTAGGTCCGCTCCAAACACTCGTTCAGTACGGGCATCGTTCCATGACTACAAAACCAAACCCTGCTTAGTACAGGGGGTATCTCTCTCTCTCTCTCTCTCTCACTCTCACTCTCCTCCTTTCTCTTGGGGGCATATCACTCTCTATCTCTCCTCTCCTTTCTCTTGCTCCACATCTCTCTCTGTCCCACACACTCTTTTTCTTGCTCTATAAATCCCTCTCATTGGCTCTCTCTGTCTATCTCTCTTTCTCCTTCTCTCTCTCTTTCTCTTTCTTTCTCTCTTTCTCTTACTCTCTTTCTATCTCTCTCTGTCTGTCTATCTTTTCTCTCGCTCTCTCTCATCTCTTTCTCTCTCTCACCTTCTTTTACATACTTTTGCTCTATATCTCTCTCTCATTGTCTCTGTCTGTCTCTATCTGTCTCCTTTTCTCTCTCTCTCTCATTCTTTCCCTTGCTCCATCTCTCTCTCTAATTTTATCTCTATTTTTGTCATCTCTGTTTCTTTCTCTGTCTCTCTCTCTGTCTCTCTCTCTCTCTCTCTCTCTCTCTCTCTCTGTGTGAACAGTGTGAGTAGGATTGAGGTTTTGTAGGACCAGACGTTTTCACTGCCTTTCCCGTCTCATAAAGTAACCTTAACAGCTCCATAACCATCCAGCACAGCACTCAGATCAATCCATCAGCGCAAGAGAAGAGAAGAGAAGAGAAGAGAAGAGAAGAGAAAAAATTAAGAAAAGAGGAAAAAACAACAGTAAGAATAATAGAAGAGAGAAAATTCAAAAGAAAAACAAGTAGTAGAAAAGAAAAAGGAGAGAGAGAGGAAATGGGAAAATGAGAGAAATAATTGGAGATAGAAACAAAAAGGAGAGGGATACGGTAAAGAGAAAGGTTGAGGAGGTAAATAACAAGGACAAGAGGATACAAAATTAAATAAGAAAGAAAAGTGAAAGAAGAAGAGAAGAGAGAACTAAGGAGGAAGGCAGGAGATCTTCTTCGGACTTCACTCTCATCCCGAATCTTAAAGCCTGGAGAGGAAACTCTCCGGTCGGTCTGTAATTCCATTAGCATTCCCGTAATTAAACAACCCAGCAGCTCTAAACACAGCAGATACTAATGATCTCCTTCTAGTCCTTCCAACACGCTAATGTTCTCTTCTCTGTGTTCTCCATCTCCATTAAGCGTTCCTCTCTCCTCTCAGAGCCTCTCATGCTCCCAGCTGGAGAGAGAGAGAGAGCGAGAGAGGATTCGCTCCTGAAGCTTATCCATGAATACACACTCTCCATGCTCATTAAGCTTCTCTCCCTCTCTCTCTCTCTCACACACGTCTGCATTCACACACATCTCTGCATGTCTCCAGGACAAGATTACGGTCCACAGGGAGGCTTTAATCAGGCCCACTTATCATCACCGGGATTTGTTTCATGTCGGAATGGCCGGGGTTGCACTTAGCGGGCTAACAATCACTAGCACCTTGTGGAACTGATTCCTTTAGCCACTTCCAGAGCCATAAGCTCTGCACTCGAGACCAGAGCTGGACAGCAAGATGAGGAAGTAGGAGGAAAAACGAACAAACAAACAAACTAATAAAGTTATTCGGCACCGAATGGACGTCAGGCATGGACGTAGGTCTGTATATGGACGCTAGGATGTCCCTATCAGTGTTTTGGAATGTCAGAATCAACTCTACCAATAGCTGAACAAACTCATTCGGAGAGTGAAGTCATATTAGATCATTCCAATGTGCTTCCCAGAGGCAACGTCTCCAAGATGTTTGACGTTCCCCACTGATACCAGAGCCAAGATCAAATTTACCGAATAGCCTGTAACACCTCCACCAGCACCAACAACAGCGGGCACTGGATTGGGTATGGACTGGACAAGTTTCTGTATGTAGCCACATCAATGTTCAGACACTCTTCCATGAATGCATTGGGCAGTTGGTCCAGATTTGGTGGATGTCTTCCCTGGCACAGTTCCGAGGAGAATTCCCTGTAGACTGTGATTTTCCCACTGCTGGTAGACCCGTACGACTGTACGCTTCCATAGACCTGCAGATTCAGCTACTTCCTTCACACTATGGTCTTTTGCCACGCCCAGATACAGTCCCTCGTCTCAGCCAATCATTAACATCTGCTCTGGAGCCTTTTCCACACATGAGACATTCCCTGCACTGTAGCACCTCTTCCCAATCTATGGATCCCATCACTCACACCCCGCAGGGATTTATAGCCCCATTGCCTTCATGCAGCAGCGCCATCTGCAGGAGTCTGAAGTTACTACCACCTTAAACACACAAGCTAATCTGGATTAATACTATGATAACGTTAGCTAGTATTTTAGACAGTCTGCTAACTTCACCTCCAGGCTTGATGTCTTACACTTCATCATGAGTCAAACATGTTGGTGCTGACGCACTCTCCCCTAGTAAGGCGTTACCATACGTTGTCCATCAGTGATGTAGCCATGGTGCAGTTTTTCGTTTTGGCCTTTTAAAAGCTTCAGAAACTCAGAAGATCACAGGCTTGTTTCATGTGCGGATGAGGCCGGGGTCGACGCTACTGGGCTAATGATCAGTAACTCATTGTGAAACAGGTTGTTTCAGTCGGTTTTGAAAGCTGACTAAAGCAACAAAAGCTGGGAAGCTTGTTCAGAAGAAGAGAACATAAATAAATAAATAAATAAATAAATAAATAAGGTCTGGGTGCCTTAGAGATTAAACGATATTAAAACCCTGTGATCACATACTTGGCTAACAGCTTGTGCTGGGTCTAAAACTGAAACTTCATTCACGCCGCGTATTCAGGCGTGTATGAAACATGTTGTTGGTGTTACTGTGACTTTAAGACAGACGTATATACAGCCAGTCATTTGGTTGCAGCCCGGCCCAAAGATATGCTGCTGTTTAAGGTGGGCCAAGAACTTTAAACAAGATGCTGTGGTGCTAGGATATAGCCCTAGCTGCTACACCATTTAAGGTGGAATGGGAAAACTCGGATGGCCCAATACATGACTTGCGCTTCATGGAGAGTTGAAAGGCAGGTGAAAGGAGGAGGAGGTTGTTCTGGTTCTGCTGGACAGATGGGGGCCAGTCCTTATCATGTATAGACCCAGTAGGTCAGTTTGGTTTTGTCCCTTTAGCTTTGTGATAGCAACAGGTCAGCACTGCAGCAGCAGCTGTAGCAACAGTCTGCTAATGTTATTTTGTGGCATTGGTCTGTGCAACCTTTGCAAAGTGTCATGTGGTCACCATGGCTTTGCACCTCCCTTAATTTGTGAGGCGGAGCTTCTTAAGGATAACTAAATGGATAGTTGCATTTGATTGGTTGTTAAGTTTCAATATCAGCAATCATGATTCGCAGTCGCTAACTGTGCCTTTAACATACTGGGGGAAAAGGTGCTCTGTTCTGATTGGCTGTGCCTCATTCAAACCGCCACCCAGGCTGAAACCCTCCTTACATTTTCCGTGTGAGTGGGCGGAGCAAAAGAGCAACTGCTTTTAAGGGTGTAAGGCAGGCAGGCAAGCAGGCAGGCAATGGTCCAACCACCCACACATCCGCCTCACCCCCACCACACTCAGACACTTAGGCAGAAGGTGTGTTGGAGAGTCTGATTGTAATGACATGTCCTGGTAATGACATCAGTCAAGGCTTTTTGCCAGAGTGGTCTATTACCATTAACCGCAGCCTAAAGAAGCGAGCAGAGAGCTGATATGAGTGCAAGGAGGAGACAGAGGAGTGTGCGAGGGTGTGCGAGTGTGCGTCAGCGCTCCGCGGCTTCGCTTTACTCTCTCCTGAGAGAGCCTGGCCCTGTCTGAGGCCGCAGGTCTATCGATCGCTCCGTAGAGTGCTATCCCTCTCTCTTACCAGAGTGCCATCTCTCTCTCTCTCTCTCTCTCTCTCTCTTTCAGGGACATAAAGGCTAGCGGAGCAGTGGCACTTTTCTCTGCGAGGCCATGGTGTGGGGGGGGGTTGACCCCGCTGATCAAAATGTATGATCACCCATTCAGTGTTATCACCGAGGCCTTTATAGAAGCACAGAGCTGACCGTAGACCCCTCAGGACCCCGGCGGCCGGGCGGGCCGATAAAAGGAATTGAAAAAGGAGAGAAACAAGAAATGGGGGCCACTTAAGGTTGAGAGTTTGAAGTTTTTGACGTGGCCTTCGGGTTTTTAAACCATGTACTTACACTGTAAGAGGCTGGAGAAACTTTCACGCAACAGGTTGCGTGGTGGTGCCGTTTCACTGAAAGTCATAATCAAAGACGGTTTATGAGTTTGGACTGCGCCATCATCATTAGGGTGGGTAGGGTTAGGGAAGACTGATTGAGGGAGGATGGAGAACTCTGAGAGCTAGCGCTAGAGTTCTGGGCAGCTTCTGGGTTGAACTAGAAGGCCAGGCCAGACCCCTTACCTCCACAACAGTGGTAGGATTGAGCAACACGGAGGTGATGAGATTGTGGTGAGGGCTTTAGACTGGACATAGGAGGGGTTAAATTAGTCGCCAGGTTGAAGTAGCTTGTTTCTCTGACTCAATAACTGAAGATAAATTATTATTAGTCGTTAAGCCGTCATGTTAGCAGAACTAAGAAGCCATTCAGGAGACATGGGTTTGGTGTGAAAAGGTTGATCGATGATGGGACCCAGGGGTCACCATGTCTACAGCACACATATAGATATTTAATTTACTGTCTGATGAAGCTACACCAGTCTGTTGAGTCTGTTTATCACACATATGTTCATATAAATCCAAACACTATAACATCACCAGAAGGTTATAGTGTCCACTCCTATCATAAGAAACAAGGAAATGCTCTTTCCTTCTTCCACAGTGTTTATCTGCTATGCACTGATCAGTCTTCATCCCTCTATTCGATCCATCTACACCCTTTAAGTCCATCTTTGCTTGCTTCTGAACATAGTTTCTTGAAAAAAATGGGCAGCAAGCTCCAGCCACCATTGGGTTGGCTGCCTGTTCTTAAATGATCTATCCAGGAGCAGCACGTTCAACATGACTGTCAGGGGACTAGGATACACCACTGGGGAAGCAAGGCTAGCTGGCTAGCATGCTAATTTCAGTAGATATCTTTGCAACACAATACATAGACATTGTGGACGAACGCCTGGCTCGCAGTCTCCGCTCTCATTCATCCCAAAGGTGTTCTATCGGGTTGAGGTCAGGACTCTTCCACACCAAACTCGCTCATCTATGTCTTTATGGACCCCGCCTTGTTATTTTACATGGCCTACCACTTTGAGTTGCTGTGGATACTAATCCCCTCCACTTTGTTATAATCCCACTGACTGTGGAATATTAAGTTGTTCACTAATGTCTGTAGAAGCAGTCTGCATGACTAGGTGCCTAGGCTTATACACCTGTGGCCATGGAAGTGATTGGAACATCTGAATTCAATGGTTTGGATGGGGGAGGGAATACTTTTGTCAATATAGTGTATATATATTGAATATTTGAATATGATACATTTTTTTTTTTTTCCTTTCCTCATTAACGCAACATTCCATGATAAATACTCTAATATAAAAATATGATATAAAAGCACTAATATAAATGGTCCAAAATTGCACTGACTAACCTTGATTTTTATAACCTTGCAACAAAACTGAAGATATGTCTTGCCTTCTCCTGTAATCTTATCCTACCAGTGTTTTTATCACATTCAGTATTCATGCTGGCTCATTTTAAAAAATGTCATTTCTGACACCAAATAAACCCGAGCACACAGCAAAGCCAACCTAAGTCTGACAGCTCCATTTACAGCCTGAATTCAGGGATTAAGGGGTTAAAAGGAAATCAAGCTTGTGTTTGGTGTGCACATGCTTTACTCCTTTCAGGCTTGTGGCATTATTCCTCCATCAGGAAAGGCCCGAGTAAGCTGTTTTTCTTTCCTTCAGCGGATAATATCTAAGTCCGTAAGCTCTGTGTAGCGGGGAGAAGACAGGCGGTCAGCAGAATGGCCATGACAGGAGTCTAACCTTGGACTGAACACCTGCAATCTCCTTACTGTAAACTCCAATTCCTTTTACAAGCACTGAGATACGAAGTGAAGGCATCTCGATTCAAACCTTTATGTCCCTGTGTGCAGACGCCTGAGCTCTTTAACCCTTACAAGTGGCACTTACCGAGGGCAATAGCAACAGCCAGCTGCGAGAAATATGAAATTATCATTTTCCATTGGTGGCTTATTAGATGAAGGCACAATCTGTTCTGAAAGTACTGATCCTAAACCACAGGCTCAATCCCAGTCCAATCTAAAGATCAAAGCACCACTCAAATACCACTTTAAAGCTGGACTACAAAGAGTGGCCTACCATAGCAGCATGCAGTGGGCTGCAGCTGGGCTTCAGCCTGAGCTCAGCCTCTAGTTTGATTCATTTACATATGACTTTCATAGACAACACAGTGACGGGGACTTCCTGATCTCTAAGAGAGGCTGTTTCCCTTCGTCCTCCTCCTGTCCATCACCCATGAAGCAGGAGACTGATGGACAAGCAGCTTTGTTGCAATGTCCTGCGGGCTACATGACATGAGCAGATCCAGTGTAGTGATAAAGCGTAACCTCACATCCATCACCACGCTCAGGGTGAGGAAGGTCACACCGCCGATATGTGATCCTTCCACAGACAAGCAAGCGGATCTGTTAAAGTGCGGCCAGGCCAATATTTCAAAATGACACCATCCGAAGAAGCAGGAGGGCCCTAGGTCCACACAGATGGGATGTCCTCAGGAATCTGAGATGAGGCTTCCCTTATCTGGACCACGTGAGGCTGGGCATTTAGCCTCTGGACCAGCATTTCAGAACCTCGTTATGGGAGCGATGTGCTGATACCCTGATGTCAGTCCAAGTCCATTAGCAGCTTGAATGACCAGGACCTGCCAGCCACACAGTTATGTACTAGGAATAGCTCCTCTGGTTTGTATTGCAGTCTGTGCTGTTACTGAACAATCCACATTGGTACAATCACACTATCACATCCAACACATGCCGGGTCCTGCCCTGTACAGCAATTAGACTGCGGCATCAATCAAGCTGGCCAACCACTCCTTCATATAGGAGCTCAAACTCCTCAACTGACTATTTTATTATTCAAGAAAATCTGAAATACACACAAACTAAACACTCACTTGATTATAGGCGCAGAAATACAAAAAACTTTGAAGCAATATTGTGAACATACTTTTAGAAAAAGGCGGAGTCAAAGCTGTTATTTGCATGATCACAGATAAACCAATGTATGAATGAAATATTAAATTACAGCTGCGGTTATGAAACCTCATAGCTCCATTCTTCATTTTGGTCGGATTTTTGTTATGTGTATATACACATATATAGTGTGTATACAGTGTGTGTAGGTGTGCATATGTATGTATGTATGTATGTATATATTATGGCTTGGCCGGAAAGGGGCGGAGTCGAGGACATTGACTGGGAAAACCTTGAGCAAGTGAACCAGACTGCTTTATTTACATATAAGGTGCCAAACAAACCAAACCATCACTTAAATAAGAGGCTTACTGAACTGTCTCTATGGATACTTCACCCCTCAGTCTCTCGCTGGCTTGCACCCGTGTGTGGTGTGTTAGTCACATGTCCTCCCATCCTCACACTGGAGAGAGGGTCAAAGGGTCAAAGGGTCAAAGAGTTGCATGATGCCCTGCCTTCTGATTAACTGGGCACGATCAGTGGGGAGCATGTGCCCACTTCTGCCAAGTCTGGAGGGAGTGGCAGAGACTCCACCCCACCCCTGACACAATATATATATATATATATATATATAGTGTATATATATATTTGTGTGTGTATATACCATATCGTCGCTGTCCAAAGAAAAACAGGTATCTCCAAAATGTCAACTTTACAGGAGAGGCCAAAAACCTAATTTAATCTGAATAGAAGTCAATGGAACCAGACATTTTTCCAAGCTGTTTTGGGCCATTTCTGTTGGTCCATTCTTCATGAAATTTCCACACAGTGTAAAGAGCAGCTCATGTGATCAAATGAGGCATTAAAGTGAAAATCATCAAAACTGGAGACACATGGTTTTCTTTGGACAGCGACGATATATAGCATAGCATCTGGCTCCCTATCTATAATATATACACACTATCTATTGTTGTAGACAGATTTATTGGCTGACTCGCTATATAAATTCCTCATCTCTATTTGTCTTTTCATTATCAACATTTTTTGATCATATACATATACACAGTTTGCACATGTGTCTAAACTTTCTTAATAAGCAACAAGAACACACAACACATGCACACAAGTTGTTTACAGAGTACGAAAATGCCCGCTGACCTACACACCGGACTCTAACTTCACTATGAAGCACCAATAAAAATGCTCCATAATTACCTCCATTGGCTTCTTTTGAAACTTAAGTACGTTTGTTTTTTCCTTCTCTTCTAAAGTTTCCACTGTTGAGATAGGATCTTTAGCCCCGGCAGCTGGTGTTATATTAACTGCCAAGTGCTTTTGTTCAGTGAGGGCACGAATCAAATACTGCTCCAATGGTTGTACTTTTGATGGAAGTTTTCCAAAAATATGATACTTCACTGTATCATATTTTACCTCCACCTCCAACCACCACCACCACCCATCACTGACACAAAATGCTCAGCTAGCAATCGCCTGCAATTACATCATGCTCTTAATGTAATCATTTCTTTACTACATAACTCTGATATTAACTTGCACTGTTGGACACTGTACCCTAAAAGTAAAAGTAATGGATACGTAAAAGTAAAAAAAGTAAAACATGTGTGTGTGTGTGTGTGTGTGTGTGTGTGTGTGTGTGTGTGTATATATATATATATGCGCTGTCCAAAGAAAAACATGTATCTCCAAAACAGCAAATTTACAGGAGAGGTCAAAAACCTCGTTTCATTTGAATGTAAGTCAGGGGAACCAGATGTCTTTCCAAGCACTTTTAGGCCATTTCTGCTGGTCCATTCATCATGCAATTCTCACACATTGTAAATGGCAGCTGCTGTTTTCAAATGATGCATAAATGTCAAAATAGACAAAAATGGACACATGTTTTTCATTGGACAGCAATGACATACAGGGGTTGGACAATGAAACTGAAACACCTGGTTTTAGACCACAATCATTTATTAGTAGGGTGTAGGGCCTCCTTTTGCGGCCAGTACAGCGTCTGTTGGGCAGCCGTGGTTTTATGTTTTTTGGATACAATCCGGGTTAGCACCTGAACATCCCTTTCAGACAGCTTCCTCTTGCGTCCACAGTTAATCCTGTTGGATGTGGTTGGTCCTTCTTGGTGGTATGCTGACATTACCCTGGATACCGTGGCTCTTGATACATCACAAAGACTTGCTGTCTTGGTCACAGATGCGCCAGCAAGACGTGCACCAACAATCTGTCCTCTTTTGAACTCTGGTATGTCTCCCATAATGTTGTGTGCATTGCAGTATTTTGAGCAGAACTGTGCTCTTACCTGCTAACTGAACCTTCACACTCTGCTCTTACTGGTGCAATGTGCAGTTAATGAAGATTGGCCACCAGCCTGGTCCAATTTAGCCATGAGACCTCCCACACTAAAATGACAGGTGTTTCAGTTTCATTGTCCAACCCCTGTATATATATATATATATATATATATATATATATATAAATCTCCCCAGACAAAACAGTGTCACCTTAGGTGTTTAAGTTGGTAATAACTTCAGGCCCCTGGAGATGGCGCTGTCCGAGGACTATAAATCCCTGTGGGGTGTGAGTGACGGGATCTATAGATTGGGAAGAGGTGCTACAGTGCAGGGAATGTTTCGTTCCATGTGTGGAAAATGGCTCCAGAGCAGATGTTAATGACTGGCTAATAGGAGTGACAGCATGTGGGCGTGGCCAAAGACCATAGTGTGAAGGAAGTAGCTGAATCTGCAGGTGTATGGAAGCATTGTACGGTCATACGGGTCTACCAGCGGTGGCTGAAATCCCAGTCTACATGGAATTCTCCTCGGAATTGTGCCAGGATAGGCATCCACCAAATCTGGATCAACTGCCCAATTATTTGGTCTACGAGTGTCTGAACATTGATGTGGCTACATCCAGAAACTTGTCCAGTCCATGCCCAATCCAGTCACAGCTGTTATTGGTGCTGGTGATGACATTTCAGACACAGGTGAGCTGAACTGCTATATTGCTAACTGCTCAAACATTCCATTTGGAGGAATAAACCATTTGGCAGTTGTTGCTACCAACACATGAGGAGCACACAAAGAAAACAGAAGTTCCCTACACATAGGGAATTATGGGACGTGTAGTTCTGGGCTCACCAATACATGTACATTTAAAAAATTTGATTTTGTTTAACTGGGTTCTAGTGAAGCTACAGGGTTGTGTATGGGGTTTTAATTGGGTCCAATGGGGGTTAAACCGAGATCTGAAGAAGCAAATTATCTTTATTTTAAAAATATTATCTGTGTTCCGACAGCGCTGGGGTCTCTGGGACCCCCAACTACAAAGAAACGGAGCTAATCTCAACAGAAAACGAGGCTGAGGAAGTGATCAGACTCGCATCCTAATTCACTCAAACATCTCTGGATCAGACCCATCAGTAATAATCAGACCTAGGCGAATCAGACCGTCATCACAGCCTGTGCTCTAACCCTCTGTCCCTCAAAGTCCTCGTCCTACTTTCCATAGAGAAACTTACACTTTCTAAAGAGCTGCTTTAGCAGGGATCTGTCTGAGATCTCAATCACCGCAGTGGATTAGAGCCCGGCCGGCCGCTAAGCTCTCCAATCACAGAGACCCGGCCCAGTCATCAGTTTAGGGTGCGGAGCGAGAGTGAGACAACCGAGCCGCTCTAACTTTCACCAGCGCTGCCGTGATTGGAGCGGCTCTGGGCTCAAAGCTTTTAAAGTAGGCCATTTAGCCGCGGCTTTGGAGCCAGCGTGAGGCTGCTGACCTTACCGAAAGATTGGTCTCAGTCTTCAGAGGCGGGAAACAGCCCGGCTGCACTGAGAACAGTGAGCTCCCATTAGAATATGAAAGCTTCCCTTTATTATGGAGGAAAAAAAAGATTTTTTTTTTTTCGCCTTTTAATTGCCAAAACTGAAAGAAAGGCGGGAGACATCAAAGGCGGGCCGTGGTGATTTGCATGTAGATGTTACCGGAGAGCTTTGAAAGTGTTGTGGCTGCATGGTGAGAGAGACCAGCGCTGAGCTACACCACCAGGACCAGCGGGGAGAGATTTTAGACAGCTGCAATTAAAACACAGAAGAATTAATTACAGCCAATGAGACTATTATGGGAATAAGCGGGCCTGAGTTTACTCTCATTTCCACTGTTTTTCTTTTTTCCCCCTCTCCTTTAAATCTCCCCGGCTTTGAGGGCTTAATCTCCTCCGGTTAGCTCGGCCTTGCTAGTCTCTGCTGACAAAGGAATCCCTGCTAACACGTAGCCGGAACGAAGACCATACGTTCATCCAGACTGCTGCATAGAATCTTCTCAACTTTGGCTCACTCTTTCTCCTCGTTTATGCTGGTTATTGGCCACTTTATTAGAAACAACTCCTTTATGCTTCCACTTGCTGGTCACTATATTAGAAACACCTACCTCGTACTTCCCCTCATTGGCCACTTTATTAGAAACACCTCCCTTGTGCTTCCACTCACTGGCCACTATATTAGAAACACCTCCCTTGTGCTTCCACTCACTCGCCCCTATTTTAGAAACACCCCTTGTGCTTCCACTCACTGGCCACTTTATTAGAAACACCCACTTTGTGCTTTTACTCACTGGCCACTTTATTAGAAACACCTCCTATGTGCTTCCACTCACTGGCTGCTTTATTATAAACACCTCCCTTGTGCTTCCACTCAGTGGCCACTTTATTAGAAACACCCCTTGTGCTTCCACTCACTGGCCACTTTATTAGAAACCATTCCCTTGTATGTCCATTCACTGGCCACTTTATTAGAAACACCTCCCTTGTGCCTCCACTCACTGGCCACTATATTAGAAACACCTCCCTTGTGCTTCCACACACTGGCCACTATATTAGAAACACCTCCCTTGTGCTTCCACTCACTCGCCCCTATTTTAGAAACACCCCTTGTGCTTCCACTCACTGGCCACTTTATTAGAAACACCCACTTTGTGCTTTTACTCACTGGCCACTTTATTAGAAACACCTCCTATGTGCTTCCACTCACTGGCTGCTTTATTATAAACACCTCCCTTGTGCTTCCACTCAGTGGCCACTTTATTAGAAACACCCCTTGTGCTTCCACTCACTGGCCACTTTATTAGAAACCATTCCCTTGTATGTCCATTCACTGGCCACTTTATTAGAAACACCTCCCTTGTGCTTCCACTCACTGGCCACTATATTAGAAACACCTCCCTTGTGCTTCCACTCACTCGCCCCTATTTTAGAAACACCCCTTGTGCTTCCACTCACTGGCCACTTTATTAGAAACCATTCCCTTGTATGTCCATTCACTGGCCACTTTATTAGAAACACCTCCCTTGTACTTCCACTCACTGGCCACTTTATTAGAAACACCTCCTATGTACTTCCACTCACTGGCCACTTTATTAGAAACACCTCCCTTGTACTTCCACTCACTGGCCACTTTATTAGAAACATCTACCTTGTATTTCCACTCACTGGCCACTTTATTAGAAACATCTACCTTGTATTTCCACTCACTGGCCACTTTATTAGAAACATCTACCTTGTATTTCCACTCACTGGCCACTTTATTAGAAACATCTACCTTGTATTTCCACTCACTGGCCACTTTATTAGAAACACCTCCCTTGTACTTCCACTCACTGGCCACTTTATTAGAAAAACATCCCTTGTACTTCCACTCACTGGCCACTTTATTAGAAACACCTCCCTTGTAGTTCCACTCACTGGCCACTTTATTAGAAACACCTACCTAGTGCTTCCACTCACTGGCCACTTTATTAGAAACACCTCCCATGTACTTCTACTCACTGGCCACTTTATTAGAAACACCTCCCTTGTACTTTCCCTCATTGGCCACTTTATTAGAAACACCTCCCTTGTACTTTCCCTCATTGGCCACTTTATTAGAAACACCTCCCTTGTACTTCCACTAACTGGCCACTTTATTAGAAACACCCACTTTGTGCTTCTACTCGCTGGCCACTTTATTAGAAACAACTTCCTTGTACTTCCACTCACTGGCCACTTTATTAGAAACATCTACCTTGTATTTCCACTCACTGGCCAATTTATTAGAAACACCTCCCTTGTACTTCCACTCACTGGCCACTTTATTAGAAACACCTCTTGTACTTCCACTCACTGGCCACTTTATTAGAAACACCCACTTTGTTCTTCCACTGACCGCCCACTTTATAATACCACATGCCTCACACGTCCATTATACAGGTGTACAATTGCGCTCTCCAACCTGCCACCCTAACTTACTGATCTCTGGTCAGCCTCTCACCACAGATGCACCGTCGAGCAGGTGTATTATTTGAGTGGTGGTTCTGGATGATGGCTAACTCGAGATGTGAGGCTGCAGTAACTAATTGTACGCCAGCGAGGAGCTACAAGCTAGAGGTTTCTAATAAAGCGTAATCATCCACTCACTGTCATTCTGTCACCTCCGCTACCGCACATGGCACTCAGACTTCACGCAAGTGGCCGTATTAATGTCAGCGGTGTGATGCCGGCCTCGTAATAAAACATTTAGTGAAGGTGATCTGATTTTAATTGATACTGGTACACGGCGAAGGCCGGCGTGCAGCCTGCGCTCCATCATCCGGGCCGAGTCAATGTGCTCATCAATATGACTAATGTGACATTGATCACCGCAGGAGCCGCTTAAAATAAAATCGGGAATTTACATGCCTGAGCTCGGCCTCGGCAAATTAGCCCGGACCGCCAGCCCTCCGATGACACTTTCATTTTCCCATCGTCCACCCATGCTCCATTTAACACTACAGGTCGTTAACAGGTACAAATCACCTTGGCAACGGGTTGTCACGGTTACCCCATGGCGGCAACTGGCCTAACACCCCACCCCCGACTCTCAATTCCGAGTGAGGCTGGAGTAATTTAATATCCAATCAGATAACGGGATTTATACAAGGGCGAGTCTGGTGTAAATGAGGGAAGATCAGAGGAGGGCCCCGAGCCAGAGTGGGATTATTTTAGGAAATGCTGTTTAATTATGAGAGCAAACCTTCGCGGATGGCCGCGAGTTATTCAATTTAGGAATTAATTCTGCACATAAAAAAGATCATAAAATCTAAATAGCCCTGTAGCGCTGCTTAATGCGCTATACGCACAGCGGCGGAGGAATAGATAAATAAAGAAATAATCAAATCCCGATTCCGGCGGGAGATCCGGGTGAGGTGATCGGATACGCCGTGGATTTTCCTTCTGATTCCCGGATAAAAAAAAAATCTAGAAATGAAACTTGAATTCTACAGTCTGTTCTGATCTCGCTCTGGGGATGCGAGTTGGCCCTCCAACTGAGCAGCTTTATGCAGACTAGACTTTTGAAATGTAGACATTAGATGTGACAATAAGGGAGAGAAGAAGAAGAGGAAACAGAGAGAGAGAGAGAGAGAGAGAGAGAGAAAGAGCATAACTGTCCTTATGAATACTAAGTGTGTGCTGTGGAATCATACGGAAGTCTTAATGACCTTCTTAAAAAGATACTGTGAAGTGCCTCCACAGATGTGGGCAGCGCGTGTGCCCCGAGTCTCTGGCGGCCGGTTACAAACGCATATTTTGCCCTTAAGCATATGCTAATATCCCGCAGGCAGCTCGGGATTCCTCGGATTCAGAAGCTCTGAGATGGCTGGAGAGGCCGGAAAGCGGGAGCTAGTGGTAAAGGCACACACTAATGTTTGTGTGTTAGTAGACGGATCGCAGTGAGGAGCTCTCAGTATGATGCAGGAGCCCCCTGCTCACAGGGTCCAGAGGAAAGGGGCTGGACTGTGTTAGGGTGTCCGACCGGTCTCATCACTCCACTCAATGCTCCCAGGAACCACCTACTTCCACCAGAAGGGGCGACAGGTATAATGACCAGTCATAGACTGCTGTGTTGGTGGGATGGGATGTGTGGTGCAAACAAACAGCCCCATGTGGAATAAAGTGGTCTGTGGTGGGAGACGGGAGGTGGTCTTTTGCTTACTTGCTGTCGTTGTTCCTCTATCTATACATTCCTTTATCCATACTCCAACACTGTTCCTTCATCCGTTCATTTCTTTATCCATACTCCAACACTGTTCCTTCATTCGTTCATTTCTTTGTCCATACTCCAACACTGTTCCTTCATCCGTTCATTCCTTTATCCATACTCCATCACTGTTCCTCCATCCATACATTCCTTTATCCATACTCCAACACTGTTCCTTCATCCGTTCATTCCTTTATCCATACTCCAACACTGTTCCTTCATCCGTTCATTCCTTTATCCATACTCCAACACTGTTCCTTCATCCGTTCATTCCTTTATCCATACTCCAACACTGTTCCTTCATCCGTTCATTCCTTTATCCATACTCCAACACTGTTCCTTCACCCGTTCATTCCTTTATTCATACTTCGACACTGTTCCTTCACCCGTTCATTCCTTTATCCATACTCCAACACTTTTCCTTCATTTGTTTATTCCTCTATCCATTCTCCCAACACTGTTCTTTCATCCGTTCATTCCTTTATCCATACTTCAACACTGTTCCTTCATCTGTTCATTTCTTTATCCATACTCCAACACTGTTCCTTCATCCGTTCATTTCTTTATCCATACTCCAACACTGTTCCTTCATCCATTCATTCCTTTATTCATACTCCAACACTGTTCCTTCATCCGTTCATACCTTTATCCATACTCCAACACTGTTCCTTCATCTGTTCATTCCTTTATCCATACTCCAACACTTTTCCTTCATTCGCTTTATCCATACCCCAATACTGTTTTCATCCGTTCAGTTCCTTATTCCATAAGAGGACACGTTTTTATTCAACACTTCATTTAAAAAAACCGTTCGTTCACCCGCATTCCCATTCTCCCAACACTGTTCTTTCATCCGTTCATTCCTTCATCCGTCCTTCGACACTGTTCCTTAACCCATTCATTCGTTTATCCATTCTTCGACACTGTTCCTTCATCCGTTCATTTCTTTATCCATACTTTGACACTGTTCCTTAATCCATTAATTCGTTTATCCATAATCCAACACGGTTCCTTCATCCATTCCTTCCTTTTTTCTTACTCCAACACTGTTCCTTCATCCGTCCCTTCCTTTTTTCTTACTCCAACACGGTTCCTTCATCTGTTCATTCCTTTATCCATACTCCGACACTGTTCCTTCATCTGTTCATTCCTTTATCCATACTCTGACACTGTTCCTTAATCCATTCATTCCTTTATCCATACTTTGACACTGTTCCTTGACCTGTTCATTCCTTTATCCATACTTCGACACTGTTCCTTCATCCATACATTTCCCTTATCCATACTCCTTCATTGCGTTTATTCGTTCATTCCTTTATCCATGGACCAGCATTGTTTTTTATCCATTCCTTCATTTATCCATACACCACCATTGTTTCTTCATCACTTAATTCAATTATCCATACACCAACACTTTGTCTATATCCGTTCATTCCTTTATCTATGCACCCTCATTGTTCCTTCATTGATACTATGCTTTGTCCATCCACTTGTTTGTTCATCCCTCCATATACACATCTGTTTGTCCAGGATTGTTTTGTCCAGTTTGTGTCACATAAAAGCTGGATAATGATGTTAGTCTGGTTGGAGGGGTGGAGTAAGCTAGGAGTGTTGGGCAGTGAGCTGTCCGTTAACATAATCCTGTACATTCACCACTACACAGTGGACAGGGTGTAGTCTTCTCTCTGACCGATTCAAGGCCTTCTTTGAAATAGCACTCACTGCACTAGCATGGGGCCGATGCGTTCAGTGGTGGGCCGTACAGCACCATCAGGCTGCATCTGAGTATAACCAGGAGCGAAGCACCGAGCCAGATGTCTGATGCATCAGAAACGTCTTTTGTTTCGCATGGTTTGAACGGCGACCGTAACCTAATTATTATGCAAATTGTGGTTGATTAAGCCGCTGCTGAAAAGGGCCTGACTAGCACGGATTTGCATACAGCGCTTTTACCTGCTAAATGCCATTAGGACCAAGTGACGATATCAGTTAGAGCGCTGACAACCAGAGGACAAACTCATCTGCCAGCCGAGCACCACTGCTCCCCCGTGTAATGTGTGCATGTGCAAATGTGACTTGTGTGCGGTTACATTGATCTGTGGTTGGGTTGTGGCTCATGTCTAAACTCCACTGGCGCACAAAGTGTCATATTCATGAACGCATACACAAACGTACATCTGCACTGGCTCTGGCTCTTCAGCACAGGAAACAGACTGACGTGATCATCAGGTGGGACATCTTTTAAAGACCTCTAGAGCAATTAATAGCTTTCGAGTATGCATGCAGAAGGAGACACAGTGGGTTTGAATGATCTCTTGAACTCCAGGTTTGGCAGTTTGTTCTTTCATGTGCTTCCTCTTTCATTGTGCAAGTGGATTTTCTTATATCCAATCTCATCAGAATTACTCCTGGAATTATGAATGAGCTTTTACTTGACCATTTGACTGGAACTGAAAGGGATAAATAACAGTAGTAAGATGATGAAACTTGTCTCATTCATTTTCCAAACAATAGGGAGCAACATATCACCGGAAAGTTGTGGTGTCCACCCCTACTATCGTTAGAAACAAGGAAATGCACAGTCCCTCAGCCTCCCTCTTCACTCCTTGCCAGTCTAGAAGAAATGTTCAGCATCAAACTTCCTCCATTTCCGCTCCAGGAGCGTCTCCAGTGGTGGAAACCACTACCAAGGTGAAGTCTTCTTCTGCTTCTGTTTATATCAGTTCGTTTGTTTGCTGCTGAATGTGGTTTCTTGCCAAGAGTGGGTGTTGGTGGTCACTCACCAAGAGCTTGCCTGTTACTCAATTGGCTACCTGTCTTTAAATGATCTAACCGGGAGTAGCAGCTTCAACATGGTTGATAAGAGGTTAGAAGACATTAGAATACGAATTGTTCCAACAAAGTCAGAAACTCAGCCTCTGATTGGTTGGAAAGCCAAAAAATACAACCACTGAATGGTCAGCAAGTCAGGAACATAGTCTCTGGTAGGTAAGCAAGTCATGAAGACAGCCTCTGATTTGTCATTAAGTCCGGAACACAGTCTCTGAATGGTCAACAAGTCAGACAGTCTCTGATTGGACACCAAGTCAGGAACACAATTACTGATTGGTCACCAAGTCAGGAACACAGTCTCTGATTGGTCAAAAAGTCAGAAACACAGCCTCTGATTGGTCACTAAGTCAGAAAAAAATATTACTGATTGGTCACCAAGTCAGAAACATAGTCTTTGATGGGTCATGTCATGAAGACAGCCTCTGATAGGTCATTAAGTCAGGAAAACAGTCACTGATTGGTCATCAAATCAGGAACACAATCCCCGAATGGTCAAAACGTCAAGAACATAGTCTCTAATTGATCAACAAGCCATGAATACAGCCTCTGATAGGTCACCAAGTCAGGAACACAATTACTGATTGGTCACCAAGTCAGGAACACAATTACTTGTTGGTCACCAAGTTAGGAACACAGTCTCTGATTGGTCAAAAAGTCAGAAACACAGCCTCTGATTGGTCACTAAGTCAGAAAAAAATATTACTGATTGGTCACCAAGTCAGAAACATAGTCTTTGATGGGTCATGACATGAAGACAGCCTCTGATAGGTCATTAAGTCAGGAACACGGTCACTGATTGGTCAGCAAGCCAGACCCACAGTCTCTGATTGGTCACCAAGTCAGGAACATAATTACTAATAGGCCACCAATTCAGGAACGCCACTGATTGGTTGACAAGACAGGAACTGACTCAACCCCAGATGTCAGTGGTTGCCTAACAGCCATGCTAACAGCAACAATAGCTTTTTTTAATGTAGAGAAATTCAGAATTAATCACAGTGGGTGGTTCAGCGTTGGATTTATCTTTATAAAGGACTCAAGGTTGGGTTACAAAGCTTCCGAAAGGTACACAATCACATCCGAGACCTCAATGAAACATTATAACGATTCCCTCCTGGGAAATAAAAGTTAAACTGCAGAATATAGCATTCAGAATCCCTTCCCCAAGATTTATTCCTTTATTTGAGCTGTCCTTTAATGTTGTACATCATTATCGGCCTTAGAGGGCTGAACATCATCATGATCCAGTTTGAACAACTAAATCAATTACACTTTTTAAAAGGCTGACTGGGATTTTTGCTAACATTCTGGAACAGCTTGCCCAACCCAGTAGCAGCAGCTGTTTACGAGCACATTTGTGAAGCATGGACAGCTCAACTGAACTGCAGGCCTCATAGGTTAGTGAGCTTTAGCATCAGTCAGTGCTCTGCTCTACTCTAGCCCTATTCTTGACCAGGAATTCCCAGCCCATTCCTTTGATCCAGACTAATCACTCTAACAACAGCCTGTGATATCCAGCGGATGGCTCCTGAACTTTGATCAAACTTTGATCAAACCCAAATGGAGCATGTTGGGCTTTTTAAAGATTCATACTTCACGACAGCACACTCCATCTGTCTCTGCGTGGGTGTGCGTGGGTGTGTGTGTTGTGGACTCAGTAGACTCTCTGAGTGCTCTCTGTTTCTCACAGATTTCAAATAGAGAATGTTCCGCCCTGTGTAAATAGACCTGAACGCCGCACCCTGCGCTGCTCTGTATTTGCCAGTGATGAATCATTTCGGCGAGCTTTGGTGCGTCTGTAATCACAGCAGGTTCGGAATTACCCCATAAATAAATCAGTCTGCCCCCATTTTCCACCCATTCCTCCACATTCTTCCCATCTGCTCCACAGGAAGTGGAAATGGGAGTTCCTGTCAATGGACTGGCTGGGATGCTCTGTCTCAAGCCAGGAACATCGCAGAAAGATGAGTACAGTGAGAATAAATCAGGAGAGAAGACCTCTGGATGTGTTTGGTTAGGCCTCATTGCCTTTCGGTAGTAGTAAAGATGGTGGGGGTAATAGTAGTAGTAGTGAAGATGATGGTGGTGGTAGTAGTGGTGGTGGTGATAGTAGTGGTGGGGGTAATAGTAGTAGTAGTGAAGATGATCGTGGTGGTAGTAGTTGTAAAGGAGGTACTAATGATATTAGAAGTTATTTGTAGAATAAACAGCAGTACATATAGACACATTTGTAGTAGTGGTGGTAGCAGTAGTAGAGGTAGTAGAAGTCGAGGTAGTAGTAGTGCAGGTACTAATGGCAGTAGAAGGTATTTGTAGAATAAGCAGCAGCAGAAATGAACACTTTTGTAGTAGTAGTAGAGGTAGTAGTGGTAGAAGTAGTAGTGGTAGCAGGAGTGGAGGTACTACTGGTACAAGAAGGTGTTAGCTGAATAAGCAGCAGTACACATGGACACATTTGTAGTAATAGTGGAAGTAGCAGTAGCAGTAGTGAAGGCAGTAGTGGTAACAATAGCAGTAGTAGTAGTGGAGGTAGTGGTGGTAGCAGCAGTAGTAGTGGAGGTACTACTGGTAGTAGAAGGTGTATGCTGATTAAGCAGCAGTAGGAATGAACACATTTGTACTAGTAGTGAAAATAGAGGTAGTAGTAGTGGAGGTAGTAGTAGTAGTAGTAGTAGTGGTAGTAGTAGTGGAGGTACTAATGGTAGTAGAAGGCATTAGCAGAATAAGCAGCAGTACACATGGACACATTTGTAGTATTAGTGGAGGTAGTAGTAGAGGTACTACTGGTAGTAGAAGGTGTTATCAGAATAAGCAGCAGTACACATGGACACATTTGTAGTAGTAGTGGAAATAGAGGTAGCAGTGGTAGTGGTAGTAGTAGTGGTAGTGGTAGCAGTAGCAGTAGTGGAGGTACTACTGGTAGTAGAAGGTGCTAGCTGAATAAGCAGCAGTACACATGGACACATTTGTAGCCGAGGCTGTAACATTAGTGGAGCAGCTCTCAGTCAGTGCAGTGCTGGTAGCTTTGGACCACAATTACTTAAATATCACTCAAAACAACATATTGGCTCTGGTTCAGATGGGATGTTTAATTTTCCGATAATTAAACAGGCCATGTATTCGGCGCAGAGCAGTTTCATTTACCTACTTATTTATTTATTTTCCCTGCTGCTAAACCCTAAACGAGCGAGCCAAATATTTATGTGATCAGCAAAGCAAATGTTTACAAAACATTTCATTTATTCTGTTATTGTTGGTCTGCATTCTCCGAACATACACACTGGAAATATTGGTTTCAGTTCAAGCGGTAGGAAATGTACCCCAGACGTGGTTCTTCAGTTGGTGGGGTCTTGACCTCATAATGATCCGTAGGTTAGCAGTTTCCTGAAGCTTTATAAGAGCATGGATGATGAAATGGATGATATACAGCACTGGTGAGGACTGGAGAAATGATCCACTAGCCAAATACTACCTGCTCTGTGGTGGTCCTTTGGGGGGTCCTAACAATTTAAGACTGGGGTTCCAAAGTATACAGAGAAACAGATGGACTAGAGTCTGTAACTGGACTACTAGTAGAACGTCACAACGTTTCATTCCATCGTTCTTTCTTTCATTCTTTTTGGCGGCTAAAGCTTAAACGACGAGTCCCAGTGTTTATATCAATCAACTAAACTGTACTGTAGCAATTCCATTGATTAGCATTCCCATTTATTGAACTGAAGAAATGGTCAGATACATTCTCGGAATTTCCGTCATCGAGACACCGGCTGCCTCAGAAATAAAATTATGACTTCATCCAAACAATAAGGCGACTTGAGTGTAGGAGAACTCATTAGATAGTGCACCCACTAATGCAATGCGAACCTCTAAGCGTTATTTTGTGGATAGCTTCCCGTGGCTGTCCAGGTGGACACATCGTTTTCTTTTATCCGCAAGAACAAACAGGAAAAGTCCACTTTCCCAAGAAACTACAGCAGAAGGAGTCACACTGGAACTCTACAGGCATACATTACAGATTACACTCATGCATTTTTCATCTCTCTGAAGTCGGATGGAATATGCGCCGTATTGTGAACAATCAAGTCCGGGATAGTTAATTTAGACCCTTAGGTTTCTTCTGAAATCAAGGGCATTAATAGGAAGCTCCTGGTTGGGTGGTCTGAATGAAGATTATGAATTGTGACCGTTCTTATGGAGCATATTTGTAGGGAGTATGCGGATGTCTAATTTGTTTGTGGAACTGTGTTATATTGCGGGTACCAGGATGGCCTTAATTCCTCATAGCGTGGATTCAACAAGGAGTTGGAAACATACCTCTGAGACTTCGGTCCATATTGACATAATAGCATCAAGCAGTTCCTGCAGATTTGCTGTCTGCATGTCAGTCAATGAATGAATGAATGAATGAATCAATCAATCAATCAATCAATCAATCGATCAATCAACCAATGAACCAATTAATCAATCAATAAATCTATCACCAGTCACTCAATCAACCAATTAATCAACCAGCCAATTACTCAATCTCTCAGTTACTCAATCAAACAACCAGTCAGTCAGTCAGTCAGTCAGTCAATTAATAAATCGAATCAATCCCCCAGTCACTAAATCAATCAATCAATCAATCAATAAACCAATAAATCAATAAATCAGTCAAATAAATCACTCAATCGACCAATCACTCAATCTCTCAGTTACTCAATCAATCACCCAGTCACTCAATCAACCAACCAATCAATCAAACACTCAATCTCTTAGTTACTCAATCAATCAATCAATTAATCAATCAATCAATCGAATCAATCACTCACTCACTCACTCACTCACTCACTCACTCACTCACTCACTCAGTCACTCAAATCAATCACTCACTCAATCAGTCACTCAATCAATAAATCAATCAATCAATCAATCAATCGAATCAATCAATTGAATCAATCAATCGAATCAATCACTCTCACTCACTCACTCACTCACTCAATCAACTCACTCACTCACTCACTCACTCACTCACTCACTCACTCAATCACTCAGTCACTCAATCAATCAATCAATCAATCAATCAATCAATCAATCAGTCAGTCAAATTTTTATTTGTACAGCACTTTTTACAACTAGTGCCTCAAAGCAGCTGTACAGCAAAGCAGTTCATGTAAAGGGAATGAAACACACCATGTATAGATGTAGGAAAGGAAATCCAGGCCCAAGCCCCCCGGGAACAAGCCAGAGGCAACAGTGGCAAGGGTAAACTCCCTTAGAGTAAAGAAGAAACCTCAAGAGGAACCAGGCTCGAGGGGGAAAACCAGTCCCCCTCAGGTCGACCCTTGTTAAAGAGAGAAACATAAAAAAATTCAGGGCTAGCAGGAAAAGGAGATTGGAACATCAATTAGATGCTTTCGGATTCATCCAGGAAGTAGTTATTTCAAAAGTAGAGTCACCCCATAGGTTCTCTGTTTAAGTAAGAGATAGAGCTCATGATCAGAGCCAGATGCTCACGGCTCTATTGTGGTCATTGTAGTCAACTGACGAGCAAGGAACAGGAGGCGCCCAATCAGGAGGTCTCGTTCAGCTATGCGCTCCTGTTGTAAAGCCTAAATGTCAATAAAGTTCACTTTGACACAGGAGACGATGCTGTGGTGACTCTAGCAGAGCTCCCATATCATCACTCAGGAGAAACGTCACTCCTGAGGTTCAACAAAGAGAAGGAAAGAAGGTGATTAGTAGGCAATGATATGGTAATTTCATAGTAACACATTTTTAAAATTATTCATTAAATGCCAATTCCCTAGTTATTACTAAATAATAAATCAGAAATTGTAACGAGTGTTAACAAGGTCATTACGAAATGGTAAAATAATGTAACAAGTTGTACTTAAAAAAAATCCTTTTTATTTTATAGTTCTTTATGTATAATAAGTGAGCAGTTGCCATGGTAACAAGGCAGCAATGTAATAGAAAAACAATGGTAACAAATACTTTCCTAAATACTGTATGCACATTGTCTAATCATTAATTTATATACATATGGTCGCAACCTAAAATGACCTTCTTATTTTATAGCTCCTAATGAGCATTAATAGAGAATAATAATTGAGTATATGTGTATGTATATAATATGTGATGTTAGAGTTATTAGCTGAAAATCACTAAAGTAGTTCTGCTGTAATTACCTGGTATCAGGGCTGTAGAATACTAATACACCTGTATCTGTTTTTTTCTGACCTGTTATGTATTTAGATGATCAGACTCAGTGGAAGTTACAGGCAGTAATATTAGAGCCATAACCATAAAAAAAAAAAAAAACTTAATTTTTTCCATCTTGTTTCTTACGTACTACACGTCCATCAGGTCATAACCTCAGTTCTAAACGCTCTTGTGCTCCACATGTGGGCTCACCTACAGAGTATTGTTACCCGGGAATAGACGAGGTAAGTCTGATTACATTGCTGCCTGGTTATCACTACAACCCCTCACTAATCCAATCAAATCAAATCACTTTTATTGTCACATCACATTTTCACAGGTGTGAAGGTGAGTGAAAAACTTAGGTGCGTAGTCTCTTACAGTACTTCAATTCAAAAATATAAAAAATATACATTAGACAATAAATATATACAATACTATATATAAATATATATAATATACTATATAATATATAATATACTATATATATACAATTCACTAAAATCTCTGTTTATACTAATTTACAGTTACGAATGGAAGTTATGACTAAAAAAAAAAAATGGAAGTTATAAATCATATATGCGGATGTACACATTACCATATAGCACATATAGCACTATTGCAAGGCTGAGGTAGATGAGAGATGCAGGGTATATACAGGACATGTAATATAGATGTGTATATATATATATATATATATATATATATATATATATATATATATATATATACACTACAGATATACAGTGTGGATGGAAGATAACAGTAGGTCAGTCCATATGTGCAGTATAATATGCTAATGTAAAGTGCAGAGTGATGATTGTCCATGGAGATCACCATATAGATGGTTTTGGTGAGATGTGCTGAACCAGGTCCATATACCGGTGCATCAGCACTACTGGCTGTTCAGTAGCCTGATGACTTGGGGGAAGAAACTATCTCGGAGGCGGCGGCGGCTGGTTTATACTTTGGTACCTCCTCCCACTGGGCAGCTGTGAGAACAGACAGTGGCTTGGGTGGGTGGAGTCCTTTAGAACCCTCCTGGTTTTCCTCAGGCAGCGGCTGGTGTATAAATCCAGGAGGTTTGGAAGCTGAACCCCGGTGATGTACTGAGCTGCCCGCACCACCCTCTGCAAAGCTTTCCGCTCGCTAGCAGTGCAGTTCCCATACCAGGTGGCGATGGAGCCAGTTAAAACGCTCTCCACTTATTACGCATATAGAATTATAAAATAAGCAGGTCAGTGTTAAATAAGTCCAACTCGCTACCACTATTTTACTTTTTCATAATGGCCTTGTTAACACTCACTACAATGAGTTTATTATTTAGCAGCTGATTTATTATTTAGTAATAACTAGGAAATTGGCATTTAATTAATAATTAAAAAGTATTTGTTGCCATAAATTATCATAAATTACCATAAATTACCATACCGCATACATTACAAGATACCACAGCTTATTTCTCCCTACTGCTGCAGCTCCCCAAGCGAGCACCAGACCCCCACTACTGTAGCACACTATATGGACCCATTCTATCAATACCTTCAATTGTGCAGTATTTCCTGCCGCACCTCATCACCTGTACATCACCTGGGTACATCCTGTACTGACTACCAACATCAGTTAATTCATCCACTCTGACTGTCTGTATAGTCAGTATTTAGGTGACTGCCAGTTTATCAGTAATGGTGTAGCTGGAATAAGAGAGCATAACTGTAATATCTTTAATATCTGTGCAATATCTGTGCAATAACATGTTAAACTGTGTAGTTTCTTATTATATTTTTGACCTAACAATTGAGATTTTATATTTTTTGGTAATTTCTTATTTTCTTACCTGCACATTAACCTACCTCTTGTTCTGTTCTGCTGCTATTCTGCTGTAACGATGCAAATTTGCCCATATGGGATAATAAAAGCCTTATCTTATCTTATCATATCATTACCTACTTATTGCCAATCTGTAAAGTAAAGTGCTATTGAAAAGAAAGCATGGAGAGAGAGTGAGAGAGAGAATGAGAGACTGGTTAGGAGAACGGAGAGGTAGGCATCGCAATTGTTCTACGATGTAGTGCATGTAATCCTGGGAACCGTGGAAATTCCACAGCACTGGTAGCTCCTCAGTGTTATCCATCAGGATCAATCAGCTCCTAGAACATCCCTCATGTGAATCTTCCATTCCACCACTTCCCATAGGTGCTCTACTGGATTGAGAGGCCATGCCAGTACTGTCAGCTCATTGTCATGGTCATGAAACCAGTTTGAGAGAATTTGAGCTTTGTGACACGGTGCCTAATCCTACTGGAAGTAGCTATCAGAAGATGGGTACACTGTGGTCATGGTGGTGGGCATGGTCAGCAAGAATGCTCAGGTAGGCTGCGGTGTTTAAACGTTGCTCAATTGGTTTTAAGGGGTCTCAGAGTGAGCCAAGAAAATGACCCCCCCCACTATTACGCCACCACTACCATTGGTATGAGGCAGGGTGTATCTATGCTTTCAGAAACCCGGACTCATTAGACCCGGCAGCAGTGTTCCAGTCCTCTATTGTCCTGTTTTGATGAGCCTATACTAATTGAAGCCTCGGTTGCTGCTCTTAGCTGACAGGGGTGGCCCCTGGTGTGGTCTTCTGCTGCTGTAGCTCATCTGCTTCAAGGTTCTACACGTTGTGCATTCAGAGATGGTTGTAGACTTCTATTGTAACGAGCACCAACATGGCGTTTTAGCTCGGAGATCTTCCGCTCACTGGATGTTTTGTCTGTGATGGACCTCCCTCTATTAACCCTCCATAAGGTCATGTGTGGAAATGGATCAGTAGAGCATCAATTTCTGAAATAGACCAGTCTAATCTAGCACCAACAAGCATGATAAAGTCAAGGTCACCTAAATCAACTTTCCTTCCCACTCTAAATCTCTGTTGGAACTTCAGTAGGTTGTCTTGACCATGTCTTCTGGAGTTGCTGCCATGTGATTGGCTGATTAGATGTTTACTTTAACTAGCAGATGAACAGTTATGCCTCAGTGGCTTATGAGTGTATGTAGTGTAATTGTGAGTGTCAAATTTGAGTATCCTCAAAAATCCACGATGCATATTTACTACCAATCAGTTTGTATGTTGAGTATGGTAAGGATGAACACTGTTGTCCCAAAGTGCAACAGGAAATGTAAAGGGAGGAGCTTTGGAATGGACCGGACATGTTCCTGGATGTAGCCACATCAATGTTCAGACTCTCATGCATCTAAGAGTTGGTCAGTTGGTCCAGATTTGGTGGATGCTGTCCCTGGCACAGTTCCGAGGAGAATTCCCTGTAGACTGGGATTTTATCCACTGCTGGTAGGCCCGTATGACCGTACGCTTCCATACACCTGCAGATTCAGCTGCTTCCTTCACACTATGGTCTTTGGCCACGCTCAAGTGCCCCACATATGAAGATGGTGATTAAGGTTTGGTCTGGGGAGCATATGTTAACATTGTGTGTGCTCGCCTGCTGAAAACGTTATTAAGATTGAGATCACCATGACGATTAGTACAGAGTATACTCTGTTGTGGACGCAGCCTATGTAGCGGAAGGCCCTTAACAGGTGAAATCAATAACCTGATAAAGTCTACAGGTGGGGAATTGTAAACTTGTGAGCTTGCAGGAGCTCTCTCTTTCTCTCTCTTGCTCTCTTCCTCTCCCTCTTTCTCTTGTCTCTCTCTCTCTCTCTCTCTCTTTCTTTCTCCCTCTCTCCTCTCTCTCTCTCTCTTTCTCTCTCTTCTGTCTCTCTTTCTCTCTGTCTCTCTCTCTCTTTGTGTGTCTCTCTCTCTTTCTGTCTCTCTCTCTCTCTCTCCTCTCTCTCAC